>VXBP01004470.1:600372-747891 GCA_013400115.1 Rhinopomastus cyanomelas
GGGCCTTGAGCACAAGCCCTATGAGGAGAGGCTGAGGGAGCTGGGATTGTTTAGCCTTGAGAAGAGGAGGCTCAGGGGAGACCTTATTGCTGTCTACAACTACCTGAGGGGTGGTTGTGGCCGGGAGGAGGTTGCTCTCTTCTCTCAGGCAGCCAGCACCAGAACAAGAGGACACAGCCTCAAGCTGCGCCAGGGGAAATTTAGGCTTGAGGTGAGGAGAAAGTTCTTCACCGAGAGAGTCATTGGCCACTGGAATGGCCTGCCCAGGGGGGTGGTGGAGTCGCCAACTCTGGAGCTGTTCAAGGCAGGATTGGACGTGGCACTTGGTGCCATGGTCTAGCCTTGAGCTCTGTGGTGACAGGTTGGACTTGATGATCTATGAGGTCTCTTCCAACCTTGGTAATACTGTGATACTGTGATACTGTATATCCGTGGAACAGCAATGTGCTTTTGTGGCCAAGAAGGACAATGGAATCCTAGGATGTATTAAGAAGAGTGTGTCCATAAGATCAAGGGAGGTTCTTCTCCTTCTTTACTCTGCCCTAGAGAGACCATATGTGGAATATCGTGTCCAGTTCTGGGTTCCCTAGTTCAAGAGGGGTACCTGATTGAGAGAGTTCAACAGAGGACCTCAAGGATGGCTAGGGGACTGGACACTTGCCTTATGAGGAAACATTGAGAGGTCTGGCACTTAGTTTGGAGAGGAGAAGGTTACAAGGAGACTTGAGGACTGTATATAAATACATGAAGGTTGGGTGTCCAGAGGAAAGACACAATATCTTTTCACTTACACCGTCTGATGGACAGGAGGTAATGGGTATAAGTTGGAGCAGAAGAAGTTCCATTTCAATATGAGAAAAATTGTATTAACTGTAATGTTTACTGAGCATTGAAATGGGATGCCCAGGGAGGTTGTGAAGTCTGCTTCTCTGGAGACTTTTAAGACTCAGATCAACCCTTCTCTTAGGTTTCATGATCCTGCTTGAGCAGGAGGGTTGGACTTGATGACCCTCAGAGGACCCCCAATGATCTGTGTATCTGTGTATACAGTCTGCCATCCTGCCTTATATACTTTCTAATAAACTAAAATAGTGTCTTCCAAGATACTTTCACCAAATCTCCTTCATAATAATTCTGCAGGATGCTGTTTTGAAATTAAAAGAGGTGGTGCTCATTGTTGTCCCTCTATTAAAAAAAGAGCAGATTTAGGGAGATAATAGTGTGCATTTAAACAAACCATATTTCTCCAGCTGCTTTCTGATCATGCTTTTGATTAAATTATTTAAATGTTCGTATACAGACATATATCTCTGATAAAATGAAAAGCAGGGAAAAAGACCTCTGAAAAGCTGACTCCTTGTGAAGAGGCATAAGCAATGGAATCACTCTCAGAAATAATGAAAACTGTCTCTTCCTCATCTTCTCCTTTCAGCAGCACATTTAATCCACTTGTCAGCTGCCTCTGAACCAGTGCATGATGCATAGTTGCAAAAGAAGTTGATAAAAATAATGCAGTGTTAACAAGGGTTATGATTCACAGTTCAAACTATCTTGTTTGTTCTTCACTTATTGCACTTAACTAGCTTTGCAGTCTGTTTGATTCTAGAATCCTGAGGAAAAATTGCATCTAGGCAAGATGTAAATATATGTGAGGCAATATTTTTGTAGTCACAGCAATTATAATGTCACAAAGTTGACCTATGTTTCTAATTAACCATTGATTATACAATCTTATTTCCTCTAAAATGTCAATACTGTTGAAAATCATTTATTTTGATTATCCACATTATGTTTCACAATAAAAAATTATGGTGTATGCTGTCCTTATGGCTACCATTCCTAAATACAAACCTACTGCCTGGAATTAAGCAAAAAGTGTCAATCAGTCAACAGAAATATAAATTTAAGAAAAAAAAGTGTCAAAAAGATGAAAGTGTCACTTGAAAGATTAAGTGTCTTAGGAGTGTTAATACATCTGAATAGGATTAAAAACTAACATTACAGAGAAAATAATTTGTTGTTTTTAGAGATTAATTTATTGTGGCAGAAAAATAAAGTTAATGTCTAGTTCTAAACTGGCCCATTGTGAAACTGCTGACCGGCGTCGATGCTATGCCTCAAGAAACACTGTACAGTGGGTAAATGTTGTTAGTGGGTAAAGCTGAGCGGAACACACTTCCTGGTGGGCTGCTGAGGCTGGGCTAACTGAAGTTAATGGCATACTTTCAATTGACTTGATCAAGATTTGAAGCATATTCAGTTTTATGGAACACTTATAACGTACAAGTCTTCTTTGATGGCTTTCAACAGCTTGAAAATAAACCTATTTTTTAAAAAATTTTGTTTTCAAGTGGTATTTCTTCTTCTGCAATCTTCAACAGAGGAGGATAGATACAAATTAAATGAAGAGAAATTTAATGAGGTATAACAAGGGTAAGTGTAGAGTCCTGCATCTGGGCAAGAACAAGGCCAGGTACCAGTGTAGGCTGGGGACTGACCCGTTGGAGAGCAGTTTAGGAGAAAGAGACCTGGGGGTCCTGGTGGACAGCAGGATGACTATGAGCCAGCAGCGTGCTCTTGTGGCCAAGAGGGCCAACAGCATCCTGGTGTGGGTAAGAAAAGGGGTGGTTAGCAGATCAAGAGAGGTTCTTCTCCCCCTCTACTCTGCCCTGCTGAGACACCTGGAGTATTGTGTCCAGTTCAAGAGGCATGTGGAGCTGCTGGTGGGAGTCCACCGTAGGCCAATGAAGATAATGAAGGAAGTGGAGCACCTCCCTTATGAGGAGAGGCTGAGGGGGCTGTGTCTCTTTAGCTTGGAGAAGAGCAGACAGAGGGGTGACCTCATTAATGTCTATGAATTTGTGAAGGGTGGGTGTCAGGAGGATGGAGCCAGGCTCTTTTCAGTGTCTCCTAGTGATAGGACGAGGGGCAATGGTTGCAAGCTGGAACATAGAAGGTTCCACATAAATATGAGAAGGAACTTGTCCCAGTGAGGGTGATGGAGCATTGGAACAGGCTGCCCAGGGAGATTGTGGAGTCTCCTTCACTGGAGATGTTCAAGACCTGGCTGGATGTGTTCCTGTGCAACTTGGTCTAGATGATCCTGCTGTGTCAGGGGGATTGGACTAGATGATCTTTTGAGGTCCCTTCCAATCCCTAATGATTCTGTGATTCTGTAATACTGAATTTTAAATCTGATCCTAAGGGAATTGCAGTTGATTATAGACTGCTTCTAGATGAACTTGTTGGCACAGAGTGGTAGTGAGGTTTTGAAACAAGTCCTCCACTCATCTTTGCTTCCCATGCGCTGGCTCCTCTTGCAGAGAAGTTTGGTGAGAAAAAGCTGGCTAGCTTTTCTGAGCTGTCTAGATGAGTCCCTCTAGTCTGGGCATGCATGAAGGTGCTGCTGCTCTTCCTGGTAGCTTTAAATGACAATCTAATAATTGTAATCACTCAAGCCTGTTTATATAAGAAAGTTTGCAATGTGCCTAATTTTAAGCATTCAGAAAGTGTTACTGACATCATTCAGCCTGCTAGACTTAACATTATGCCTGTGTTTACAAGCCTTGTCACCTCAGACTGCTGCCATGATGAGAAACTTGTCAGATCAGGAAAAAATAGAACCTGATCTAAATAATGTAAATAGGTATTAAAAAAGACAGTGGTCTTTATTGAACGTATCATGCACCACGACCAATAGTTTTAAAATATTAGTTGAGACTCTGAAAACAAAAATAATCTGTATCAACTTTACATTAAAATCATTACCAATTATTATAGTTAAAATAAGGCTGAAGTTCAAGCTAAACATTTCAAATTAGCTCAGTGCATAACTAACTTGATTTTTAAACAAACTTAGAACACAATCCCAGAATTCTGTCATCAGTAGTCCTCTACTTAACCTGAAATGTGTAATCAAATCAAAGAAAGTGCCAAGTATACTTGGGGATCTACATCAGTCTAGTAAAAAACCTTGCTGGCTGACTGAAATGATAAAAAGGAATATCTAGGGTGCATAATGAAAGCAGGAATAAGTAGATCAAGGATGAAAGGAATATTTTATTACATTTCTAATGCTCCCAATTAGTGAAAATGGTCTTTGTGATTAATAGATTGATAAGGAAAGAGTTCCCAAGTTCTGGTTTTGCTATCTTTAAACCCCACATTCCTGTGTATTTCTTGTAGATGTTTATAATTCCAGTCATCACAAAGCTCCCAGCTTTATAACAGATTTTATTCCTGGAAAAAAACATTAGCCAATAAAAATTCAGCTGATCTAAGTGGTCATTTCATTAAAATTTGGAGGTCTGATTTAGACTGATGACTAATGAAATGTGGATGTTGCAGTAAAAGGGTTTTTTCAGTGCAATTACCTTAAAATAAAAGAACACAAAAGATTTATCTTTTTATAAATTATGCATTCTGGAGAAGTAGACAACGCTACCGACCATGATACGAGTCTCAATTTGCCATTAATGGCAGACTGGCCACGCAACTCATTCAGCTTGCCTTCCTCCACTGCTAGCTTGAATCCAGTGCTTGGCAAAAACTGGTTGGTGCAATTTGCTTTATTTGGGGCTTTATTTGGGGGAAATACAATGGAGTGAAACAGAAGACTCATACAATAGAAAAACTGTTTTCAAAAATATTATCTGTTGAACAAGCATGTGTTTGTTGGATCTATTCTCATAGCTGGTAACAGATGTGAAAAGTGATTGGAAGGGATAAAGAGGTTGGATAAGATAATGAAATTGTGGGACACGTGGCAAGTAGTTTATAGATGAAGAGTAGGAGGAGGCTGGCAGACCTGCTTGCTTCAGCAGTGACAGTGCCTCTCTGGCTGAAGTGCCTTTTCTTGCTTTTTTATTTCCAGAAACTTGTTCCTGAGGTCTCTTTTTAACAAGGAGCCAGTTGGAACTGCTTTGGGTGAATTTAAATGCTATTTATTTAAAATAGCAGCAGCTACTTGACAGACCTTACCTTCTAAGCTGTACTTGAGTGAACTGTGCATAGTTCACACTGTTCTCAGTTTCACAAAAAAACCCTGAGATTTAGTCACAACATTCCAAACTATTTTTTTTGCCCAGAAATTCTAGAGATGTTGCAACCATTCCAGAAATAGTATCTCTGAGAGTAGCCAAGTGAAAAATGTGACGGGACATTTGTCTGTGTGAGAGCTGCAATGGGAGTGCATCCGGGTTCTAGCAGTAAATAACAATAAAAATAGAAAATTCCATGTAGTTGATTATCCACAAAGGGTTCTCAGAAAGGGAAATGTGTTATATTGCCTAAATGAGGAAGGATAAATGCTCTTATGGTTTTGCTTTTGACTGTATTATTAGCATATCCTATTAAAAAAAGACAGGAAGGTTGCTTTGCATTTAGCACAAGGAAAGAGACTGCTTGTGACTGTTCCTGAACTGGGATGCACTCAGCTTATTTGGGAGCTGTAAGGCTGTGCACCAAATGTGACTACGCAAGTGAGTTATCAACCAGGCAAACCCAAACTCTTCAGGGAGAAACAGATCTAGCGAGAGAGGACTACTGTAAAAAAGAAGATCATTAAGAAATACTCGGGGCACTCATATAACAAATACCAGTTTGGGCTGCAAACCAGTCAATGAGTACATGGCATAGAGAGGAAGGCTGTTTTTCTAGGAGGTTAACAGAATAGTGTTGGAGAAGATCAAGAAAATAAATTCAAAGAGAAGAAACAGATACAGCTGGAGCTGTTCAGAGGTGTCTGTTGACAGTCATGTGCTTAATCACTGCAACTCAGAGCAGATCAGGACATTTGTTATTTTGATAACAAGCCTGTCTGTATGCTACAATCAGGGAATACCCTGACCACACATCCTGACAGAAGTTGTATTTTGGTTTGTTCATGCCTCAAAGTCATTAGCCTGGTCTCATCTTGCCTTGTTTTTTATCAAGGAAGATATGTAAGCTGAGGAAAGTGACTCAGATCTTACATAGGATGAACTCTCTCTTGAAAGTGCCCACTCTCCTCTCTAACTAAAAGGAAGCTGCAGAAAACAAAACCAGTAACAAAGGTCTCAGATTTGTCAAGGTTCATTGGATTCATAGGATTGTGAATGGAAATATCTACCCTGCCCTTATGTTAATGGCTGAGATTTGTGTTTAGTGTTAAAAAATGTTTAGCTTCCATTCACATAGATTTTTTGAATGTCTCAAAGTCTCCATTAGAGACTTATCGTAGAATCACCTCAAAAGATCATCCAGTCCAATCCCCCTGCCACAGCAGGATCACCTAGACCAAGTCACACAAGAACACATCCAGGTTTTAAATGTCTCCAGAGAAGGAGACTCCACAACCCCTCTGGGCAGCCTGTTCCAGTGCTCCGTCACCCTCACCGTGAAGAAGTTCCTTCTGGTATTTATATGGAACCTCCTATGTTCCAGCTTACACCCATTGCCCCTTGTCCTATCACTACATTAAATAATTAAATATACATATTTTATGGAAAGATAATGATGTGAAAAATATCAGAAAGTTTACTAGCTTTATTTTTCATACACAAATGAGAAAAAACTATATACACTATATTAGGACGGACAGCAGAGTGGCAAGTGAAGCAGTATACTTATTTCTTGTTTTATATGCCAGCCATTGAAACCCTGAGGGTAGGAGATGACAGTAAATGAGAAATAAGTATGTTATGATTGCATCAATTCTGAACATTTTGTAATAGATTTAGTTAAAAGCAGAGTTCTGGGAAGTCTGTAGATTTGTGAGCAAACTGAAAGCATTGAAAGCGGATCCAGAAAATGCTGGATTTAAATAATATCTTGACTGTCTAGAGGGAGTAATGTCTTAATAAGATGAGACTTAAATTCTTTGGCATGCACTTTTGTCATATTGCCTATCTCACAAAGTGAGAACAAAAGATCTCAGATGCTTCAGAACAATTACTCCTGGCTGATCACAGTCTATTGTAGGCGAATGATCCTTATCATCTTTGTCATCATTGGATGTAAGCTTGATAATTAATGTTCCTGTATGGAATCCTGTAATGATCTAGTCACTTTTACATTAAAACAACATGATGCTGGTGTCCAAAAGGAAAGGTAGGTAGACATTTACTCTGTTAGGCACAATTAGATTTGTATGTTCAGTCCTTGCAGATGGTTGGTGTGCAGTCAAGACAGCACATACTTCGTTTACCTTGGGTTGGTTGGTGGTCTCGTGAGGATCTCTGTGCAATTAACATGAGAGAGTAAATGACATCTCAAAATAATTTGGAACATGTGAAATAATTTTCCTCTCAAAATGTAATTTCCCTTGTGCTTGTATTTGAAATGAGATTAGGAAGATTACATCATTTACTAAAACCAGAACTATTTTGAGAAAAACCCATTTGTTCCTTTCATAGAATCATAGAATGGAAAGATCTCAGAGATCATCTAGCTCCAGGCCTGCCCTGGCATGGACAGGGACACCTCTTACTACATCAAGTTGCCCAGGGTTCTGTCCAACCTGGTCTTGAACACTTGAACTCCCCTCCAGGGAGGGGGTATCCACAAAATTCCCTGGGCAACCTCTTCCAGTGCCTCACCACTGGAGGAATTTCTCCTGCAGATCCAATCTAAATCTGCATTCTTTTAGTTTGAAACCATTCCCTCTTTTCCTGTCACTGGACTTCCTTAGAAAAGTGCCTCTCCAGCTTTCCTGTAGGCCCCTTTCAGGTAGTGGAAGGCTACTATAAGTTTCCCCAGGAGCCTTTTCTTCAGTTTGAACAGCCCCAATTCTCTCAGCCTGTCTTCATGGGAGAGGTGCTCCAGCCCTTTGATCATCGTTGTGACTGTCCTTTAGACTCGCTCGCACAGTTCCATGTCCTTATTTTATTGGGGTGAATTACCTCCCTTGATCTGCTGGTGGCAATTCTTTTGATACAGCTCAGAATCTCTTTAGCCTTCTGGGCTGCACTCACACATTGCTGGTCTATGCCAAGCTTCTCATCTACTAACAACCCCAAATCCTTCTCAGGACTGCTCTCAATCCATTCAACAGCCAACACGCACTCGGGGTTACCCCGACATAAACGTAGGACCTTGCACTTGGTCTTGTTGAGCTTCATGTAATTTGTGCAGGCTCAGTTCTCGAGCTTGTCTCAGAGTATTTTGAAATCATTTGCAACGTATGACTTTGTGGAGCTCAACTGACAACCCATTCCTCTGTTGGGAATCACATGGATAATCATAGTTATGATTGGTGCATGTTTAGAGATCAATGCTTCATACATTAAGTTTTAATAATTAGTTAAGAAAAAAGAGGGTCATTTGTATCTTTTTATGTGAAATGGGAAATAGAGCTTACACACATGTGAGGAGCAGTGGGAAATGGCAAATGAGACTTAGATTATATTTTGAAGATTCTGGCAGGTATTTTGGGGATGTTAATTGATGCTGGGGTTCTTTTGGTCACTGCTACTATATGCATGAATTATATTTGATCTCCTGATATAAATCTCTACATGGACCTACAAACCTGCTTTGTGTCTAACTTGTCAGTTGACAGTGAACGATCAAAATATCCATGCTTCAAGACAGTCTTTACTCTGGAGAACCTGAAGTTTCTCATGTTGAAACAAGACAGATTATCCTGGGAGACAGAGGAAAAAAGTATACGTGGATATGTGCAGACATTCAAATATTCACTCTGCCTGTGCTCTGAGTAAGATGTATGTGAAGGATGTGCCAGAGAGCACCATGCTGACTCTGCTATCAGTGTCAGCAATGCTCTGTGATCTCACTGATATGCTTCCCTCTCTCAAAAGACTACAAGTACACATTTTGACTTCAAAACTGAATGAGACCTTCAGTCTTAGGTCAGCCAAGACTAAACAACAGGATATATGACTGCAGACTTTTTTCTAATAGAACTAATTTAATAACTACGTGGACAGAGAGTTTGAAACAGAATGTAATTTTAACTTCTCTCATTAGATACAGGGTAGAAATATTTTTCATCTTGAATCCATTAATTATTTTTTATAACCTGTACCACTACTGTGGCAGCTGGAATTCCAAATAAGTCCATAGCACAATGGATCACGAAATAAAAGTCACTACAGACTCGTTCTTTCTGAACACAATAGCTTTAACAAGGAACTGTTGCATATTTTACAGTAGTCACATATAGGGGTTGGAAACTATAGCACAACCTGTTCACAAAAGTTTTATGAGTCTTCATCAAAACTTAAAAGGGTGATGGTTTTATGTTTGTTATTAGTCAGTAATGCACCGTATCTCTTAGAGAGGTGCACAGAAAGACAAAGGTCCATGACTTCAATTTAAAATGCCTGTTTAACTTTATGAAATTGATAATATAGATTTTAATCAAAGGAGCAAAATTGTACTTGGGTACATTTCAGCTTTATCTGTGGAAGAGGTATCGTTAACATGTTAGAGTAAATGCAATTAAAAACTAACAATTAGGGATGATAACTATAGAGGATACAAGGACCAGAAGAGAGAAGCTAGACATTCATTTTTCTTGACTCAGACCAAGGAAATGTATAACATGTCCCAAGTCTCAACATGTCTTTGTTTTACATGAAGATGTCAAAGTAGCCTGTGGAAGAATTTCTTGCTGCATTCTTACACTGCCAGAAGTAGAAGATATTGGACCTTGAGGCTTCTGTCCACATCTACTGCTAAAAACTGTGGTTCCAAATATGCAGTTATATGCAGGGCTTTTTAGCAGTGAACCCTCCACCCAGAAGCAGACCACTAATGTTACAGGCTTTCAGGATTTGCCTTTGCTGCCCTCATGTGCAATGTTAACATTTTTCCATTTCATACCTTTTCCACTTGTGTATCGATGAAAATCTTCTTTACCAAAAATAATTTTAAAAAACTGAGATAAATGTTTAAACATCCAATGAGCAGAATTTGACACTGACTATGTCTAAAGCTGAGTTCCTTCAGATCTGCTTTAGCAGTGGTAGTTTGTTGGTGGTTTTTTCTTTTTCTAAAATGCCCTTTAATACCCTACAGAACTCTAGTACAAGTTTCCAATTAATGGTATCAAGGAACAATTTTTATCTTTGCCTTAAATTTCTGTACTGTAAATATTTTGTTGTCTTAATAGGATTTGGATAATGCAAATAATGTTCTATACTCAACATATTTACAGCTGATTTCGATTTGCTTTTGAGAAGAAGAGCAAACTTACAATTTCTTGGACCAGAATATGCTGCTTATGGTTAGTTAGATAAAATACACATTTTTTTGTTGCTGTTGAGAAAATCTTAAAAGGTTACCCTGTTATTTCTAGGTTTAGTCAGTTGTAAAATAAACTAGCTATATTCACACACATGCTGGTTTATCATTCATGCACATGCTTCTTTATAACAGGAGTAGATGAAAGGTTACACATACTGAGGGCTCTGTATTTCAGATTCAAGAAAAGAATAGGAGATGCTGCCTTGTTGAAAATTTAATCTCCTACGACCTAATGATATCTCATTAAATTAGTCCAAGATGTAAAAAGAAAATATTTTCATTTTTTTCATTAGTGCCTCAAAAATTATTCCACTGCAGCTTGTAAAATGCTGTATATGTGAGCACACATAGAGCCATTAATTAATTAATACTATTAACTTAAATAACACAGCCATTATCATTGTTATTGTCTCTGTTGTTTTTTCCTGTTATTATTATATTAAGTACTCTGTGTATCCTGAACTTCACAGAAACATGAAAGCTGAGCTGGGATACCAACATTTCCATATGAGTAATCAGTACTCCTAGATCAGAGGCTCCCTTGTACTTACTAATGTGAGTAATTTCAAGGATGTTAATGGTGTTACACTGATAGGTAAAGGAGGCAAGACTGTGTAATTAATTTTATTTCCAACTGGTGAGATTTCAGACTATAATTCTACGTTCTCTAAGCAAACTCCTTCTTTTTCTTTACTTCCTTTCAGGCAAACTGATCACAGGTGCTTTGGGGATTGGCTGAGTGCCCAGTTTCCACAAATGCCAAAGACTCTTGCACATTGAGTTAATTAAAATTGACTGCTTGGCCTAGGCAGAAGAAACAGGCTAAATTCTGGTTTGTTCTAAAATATGATTGAGCAATTTAGATAAGCAAAATAACATGATACTAAGCTAGAGAGTAAAAATAAAATACTGCTTTCCTTGAAAAAAACCAAGATCATATATTTATTATGTTTTTACTTCTACCTCAAAGGCTTTTTTCTGTAGGGATTTTTTTCTGTACCCTGCTGCAATGAATTGTAAATTGTTAGATCTGTGTATCCCAAGGACAGGAAGAGATATATCAAATGAAGGATACAGACAAATTTTACAGACTGAAATTAGAAATGACAATAAAAAAGTCTAAACTTGCAGGTGTTTAAACCTTACAAGTGTCTCTTCTGACAGAACTTTCCCTAGTGCCCAGTATCACTCACTTACTCAAGTGCACCAAAACTGCTGCAGTCTACACAGCTCAGCATCTCTCACACACCTAAGAGCAGCCAAGTACCGCAGGTCTTCAGAGGATATTGGATATTCATTTCCTAAGAATACCTAAGGCTGACAATAAATCTCTCAGTGAACTCAAAACTTCAGGATTTATAGCACTGATACACTTGGGTTAACACACTCTTCAGTTTAAGGGGTTAATAGTAACACATTCCTGAAGATGTTTTATACTTCTAGTGTGTGGTGTGAGGTGAGGTTAGTAAGGGGAAGTGCTCCCTGCTTCTTCCTCTGGTCCCCTACACCTCCCTGATGAGGAAAGGCTGGGAGAGCTGGGTGTCTTTAGCTTGGAAAAAAGGAAACTGAGGAGTGACCTCATTAATGTGAGGGGTGGGTGTCAGGAGGATGGAGCCAGGCTTTTCTCAGTGTCATCTGGGCACTGGGTCACAAGGGGCAATGGGTGTGAGATGGGACATAGAAGATTCCACACGAATGTGAGGAAGAACTTCTTCACAGTGACGGTAATGGAACACTGGAAGGGGCTGCCCAGGGAGGTTGTGGATTCTCTTTCTCTGGAGACACTTGAAACTCACCTGGATGTGTTCCTGTGCAACTTGGTCTGGGTGATCCTGCTGTGGCAGGGGGATTGGACTAGATGATCTTTGGAGGTCCCTTCCAATCCCTGATGTTCTGTGATTTATTATCTTTTTGATGTCAGTACTTGACTTACATTTAAGAAAATGTCATGAAAACAGCTCAGAATATGAAATACAGCTTTCTGCTAGGGACATATCTAAGTAAATTAGGACAGTAAAATGTTAATTTTTTGTCTTTTTTTAATTGCAGTAGAAATTTCAGGTACTTCAGGACAAACATATCTTTTACTCCTCTTGAATTCTACCTACTAGTTTTCTACCTACTGGTTTCCTGTCCTGCTTAGGATGCTTGCTTTAGTCCTGTGTGTGGGAGATTAGAAACAATCCACAGCCTGTGTTTGCACTTGGGTGTGGGCATCTATATCTAAGTTAGCGCCTTAATGGAGAGAAATGTCAGAAAACATGTTAGAAGTTTTGTACTTAAAGACATTCAGAGAAAGAATGAAAAAGGATTCCATTAATTCACTAGAAACTAGCCAGTGAATATATGCCCAAGGTACTGCAAAGTAAGGTACACAATGGCAAACCAAAGTTAAACACGTTCAGCTAGGCTACAGACACCACAATCAAGGCTATTGCTTCAGTCATGCTCTGGCAGATTATTACTTTCATTTGCTTTTCAGCAAAGTAGTCAACTCTAAGAATGTTCCCAGAAAGCATCAGAATTGGGACTGTTGCCACAAATCCCCAACTCTAAATCCTGAGCACATGTCATAGGCATTGTTTTGCTTTTCTCTCACTCTGTAACGGGATAGGTGATGTGAAAAAAGAGTAAAGGACACCTAAGGGACCGTTGTTTTTATGTCTGTTGCAGTTTGAAAAGTACCAGAATTTTCAGATGTATAGAGTTGTGCTTTCATGAAAAAAAGGTGGTGTTGCTTTAAGAGGATCCCCCCCCAAATGATCTGCCCTGGGGGAAGGTGACACTGTCCCAAGTACCTGCCCTTAAGGGGTGTTGGCTAGGTAAGAAGGTAAAAGGGGCAACTGATCTTAGCCCTGCTTCTTTTTGTTAAGGACTTCTAGCTCAGCATGGAGCCACTGCCCTGTGCTAACCCCCCACACACACGCTACCAGGGTGGTGGTGGGGGACCTGGCCTAGACCCCGACCTGGTCCGCTGTGGGGTGGGTTGCAGTGGCTCCACATGGACCGGAGAAGCAAGACCTTAGTGCCATCACCCCACCACCATGGAGCATCACCTCCCCACTACGAGTTCAGTGACTCGCAGTGAGCTGAAGAGATTCCTCTTTTTCCTCCTGGAGCTGAAACAGGAGGAGAGAGGAGAGGGGAGGGTCATGGAACCCTCTTGGCCATGTTTGCAGTGTTTGGGGGGGCCCTGCTGATGCAGCCATGAGGTTGATCTCCATCATGGGTCCTGCACGTGGCTGATATGATAGTGCTCTCCCACTGTATTTTTCCTCAGAATATGTGATGACATTTGTCACACAGATTCTAGTTCATGTGCACGAACTTGCTGAACTTTTTCCTATGCAGTTACAGAGTTAATAAACCCTTTTCCATCCATTGTCTGGCAAATTGTACCCGAGATCTCATCGAGACCTAACTGCTTTGTTTTCTTTTCCTTTATCTTTAATTGTGGTCTTGAACCCACCACAATATGCTATGTACAGTGTAAAATAATCCTGTCAGGATATGCTCAGAGGGGCCTGGGAACAAGTCTTAAAGGCAAATTTTATGCAGCCACATCTCAATTTTCCCTTGCCCCTTATCTTCCATGATGATCAGACAGTCCTTAAGATTAAAAAGCCTTCACATTGAAAAGGCAATTCAGCTACATGGAGCATACTGCTGACCTAGGGTATGTATAATTTTCAGACTGAACACCCCTGATATTTCCTGTCTGTTTGTTACAGCTCACACCATTCTGTCTGGAGCTGTTGCTTCAGTCTCACTCCCACTGATGCCACTCTCCACTCTTTTCTTTTTCTCCTCTGACTGACCTCACTTCTTCTATTGATCTTCCTTTAACTAAAATCCACTTGAAAAAGTTAAGGGCTAGATACAGCTCAAACAGAAAAATAGAGAACCAGCAGGAAGACTGCAAACCAAGATATTATTCACTTTTCTCTGTTCAGGCTTCTCTCACTGATCTCCAGAAGGCTGCACTGCTTTTGAGATGCCTCACAACTTCTTTTGCAGCCACACGTGATGAGTAAGTGACAAGTACATTAATTTACTATAATTTTCTTTTTAGCAAAAAGGGACAAGTCCTAGAGGGCAATCTGTGAATATCGCCATAAATTCTTGGCTCTGAGTCCTATCACCAGGTCACATGCAATTTCTATTGTGCTTCTGTCTCACTCCAGAGGTTAAAATGGAAGCCTGTTATGCTACAATAGAGGAGTGAGAAGAAATGTTAGCAATTTTCATGGTTTGCCTGCTGTCAGTAATTACAGCATGGTTAAGAAGTTCAGGAGTTTTTCTTTAACTATTCAGCTTGCTTATTTCTTCTTCCCTAATCTAGTACTAACAACAGAGCTCATGTTTTAAAACAAAGCATAAGCTTGTGTTCTGCTTTTCACACTGCCTCACGAATCTGAAGTAACTCCATTCAAGTTGAATGAGGGGAAACAAAAAAGAAATAAATCAATTTTTCACTGTATATTTACCAGTAGCAATTCCCACTTTTTCATATTGTCTTTTAGGGTCACTGACAGAACTAGGGCAAAGAGATAAAAAGGAGTAAGAAAACCTCGGATCGTTAGTCAATACTATGACAGTGAGTGAACCAAGAGTAACAGAGTGCAGAAAAAATTAGTTTTCCTTGCAAAGAAAATAAATAACTACTCCCCAAACAGTAGAGCAGTGCACAGGTTTCATAATGGACAGTGCTGCTTACAAACCAAAAAGAACTAAAATAACCCTTGCTGTTAGTACTTCTAGAGAGGAACTAAAGGATAACGTGATGTAGTTTTGAGTTACTGTCTAGTGTGTTAGTATGCTGCAGGTGTAATCAAATTAAAGTCAGACTGCAGCCCTTGCAAAAGCCCCATTCTCACATTGTTAGAGAAGAAGGCAAAAACCCATTTTCATTCTATAGGATTTAATGGTCTCAGGTGTTCATTACAGCTCGCACTGATTTGTCTCATGATTACATTTCTTTTTGAGAATGTTTTCTCCTCTTCTTTGTTGGAATCCGAATGGAGAATTTTTATCTTTCCTCTGGAGATCTGCCTTTTGCATAGCACAATGTGCTATTTATAGCAAGGGCTTACAAAGATGTTTGAGAGGAAGTAATGGCATTTCCTAACCTTGTCATAGTATGAAGTAGTGATAAGCTGAAATTCTGAGCTGGTGAGTAAGGTGATATTGACTTTATGTGTTGTCAATCTGGACACTAGATTTGGGGAACAGGAATGTAGTGGCCTCACATATTTGAAACACAGAGGTGTAAACATATCAGGCAAGTAAATATACTCTTCTAACAGTAAGTTAACGAACGGTAACAAGTTAGGTCATGGTGCACTTGCTGAGGAGGTGCCCTTCAGCAGGAGAATGGCTGATTGATAGAATCTAAGTCATTGTCATCTGAGAGACTCAATTTAGAGAGTCAGGTGCATTCATGATAATCTTCTTGCATGACAGTAGGTAAATACAGAAGAAACACTCTTGTTCCTTTCACTTGCTGTAGCATTTATTGAGAGGGAAAACCTCAAACCACCAGAATGGTTTTCACAGTTATTGTTCATAATCTGATATTCAGAATTATTACCTGTGATGATAGTTAAACCTTATACAACTCATATCTGTGATAATAGTTCTGAATATTAGATTATGAACAATAATTGTGTGTGAATAGACTAACAAATATGTCAGAAAACATTTTATGATATTAAAAATAAGTAAATAAGAATGGAGGTCAACCAAAATCTTACCTACAATATTTGTCAGAGATTCTGGGCTTCTGGGCTCTCAAATACAAGCTGATCTAAGGCAAAGCAATTTTTATCAGCAGAACTATAGCTAATTTTTAATGTAGTCTCCCAAGGAAATTGGAAGAGAGTAAAATAAAAGGTCCGAGTTAGATATATTAAAATATATTGTTTTAAATTATTGCTGTAACATGTTTAAGAATGCTCTGGGAAGAGAAAATGTCAGAAGGATCAAAAGCTCTTATATGCTTTTACAAATTAATGCTATTGTCCTCAAACCAGTTGCACGATTCAGTAATGCTATTAACAGTGTTGTATTTACAGCGTTGGTCTTTCACTTGAATATATCACTATTCAACATTGTGTCTTGGTCAGTGTATGGACAAAATGGAAATATGTAAGGGAAATTAGGGCTTGAAGCATGGCTTTTGAAATAGAATGAGTCTGTGGTCAATATGGATTTAAGCAGGAAAAAAACATAAACGTGCCTTGTTGCACCAATTTTGTGAGTAACTTGTAGTAACTCGGTATTTTAACTTAAAAATGTCTGCATGTTTATAGAAAGAAGTAAAGATGTGGAATGGTTAAGCTGTGCTTATCAAAACATTTATCCTTTTGTCTTTGTTTCAGGGCTTAACTGATACTGGATTTTATACAGGTATTCAAGAAGCTGAAAGACTAACTGTGCCCTTGTTGCTTGTGCTGCCTAGTCAGTCACTAAGGCTGTCATTAATTTGCAGCTGAAGGACACCATTACTAAAATTAAAATTGTGAAGAAAATTAAAGTTAATTGTATGGAGGACAAAGAACATGGGAAAGCAAAGTAACCCTGTTGTATTGGAAGGGGAACTATGGTTCTACAACGTCTCCGAAGCCTCCATGCCAGGTTCTCGGAAAGACTGATGGATTTTTTGTGGGGCTTAGAATATAGTGTTGGCAAAGAAACGTAAACCTATTCTGTAACCCCAAATGAAAAAACCAAAAGGGAATAGAACATGATAAATTCCTCAAGATAAAAAGAGTAGGTAGAGAGCTAGTCAACAGCTGTAAAAACAGAATTAAAGCTTGCGTATATTGGAAATGGTATTCCCCAAACCAAAGCTGAATCCAAATAATACAGCATGTGTAATCTCAACACAGGATTCAAACTGGGTCAACAGGACATGGCAAATAATTCTGTGGATCACTGCCAGCATGCTCAGGATATTGCATCCTGTTGACCAATGTCAAACAGTTTGAGTTTGCTTTCCCCACAGACTTGATCTTTTAAAATAAATATATCTCAGAGCAAATGAGCCAGTAACTGCTAAACAACCTAGTGCTGTATTATATTTGAAGCTTAAGTCAAATCTCATTTAAATATATTTCAATATGGTATGTGGATGATAAGAGTAAGGATTTCCAGCATACACAGGATTTGGAAGAATGAAGGAAGGATAAACTCTACACAGTAGCAAGACTTATCAAAGAAAATTTAAAAAAATTACAAAACTATAATATAAAGTACCAGTTTCAATTAGAAAAAAACATGTATTTATTGATTTGCATGATCTAATTAAAGAAGTCCATTTATTTGCAAATATGTTATTTCTACAATTGTTCTGTTCTTCTTGGCAGTTTTTTAATTTGCATGTAGTCTAAGCATTTTTTCCCATGTATGTATTTTTTACAGATGCTAATCTTCCCCTTCAGATATTGCTTTACCTTTCCTTCTCCATTGAAATGAAATGCCAATTGCAGATATTATTCTGAATTTTTATATTCTAGTTGCAGACCAGATATTTTCTAAATGGCTTTTGTGTAGACAATTCTGTGAAAGAAAGTCTGCATTTCAACTTAAAAATAAAACAGGGACAAGCATGAACTCGGACTGGCTCGGGACTGTTAACATGTCTCCAGGTACTGGTTTGGCCAATGTCAACCTACACTACTCCAGACCTCTCAACTCCAGACCTCTACAAGTACTCCAGACCAGTGCCTCTCAATAAAACCATGACCCTTCACACAAGAAATTCGAATATTGCCTCTCAGTTTTTGAGTCGGCTACTTAGACAGAGCCACAGTCAACTTTCTGATCAAAACTTCCAGTGAATGTCAGCTACTGGCATTTCAGATGCTTTTGATGTTGAGGTTCTCTTATCACTGCAATTATTACTTCTGTGTTCTTCATTTTCTTTTTTATTCTTGCTGTTTATTCTCTATCTCACTCTTCAGAGGCATGTCAAGAGATGCTTCAACTTCTGCCTCTGTATTCCCATGAAATTGTTCCTTATGAAATTGACTACCCTATTGTGAAATTGTCTCCTACAAGCATCTTGTGACTCACAGTTCTCTTGATCTGCCAAATATCTATCCAGCCTCCTATGTCTATTTCTTGGATGTCTTCTGCTATATCATTTGCTTTTGTACTAGTAACAAATTACTAGCGTAAGGTGCTTCTTAAAATCATTGCACCTTCTACGCATTATCAAACATGCATAATTCATACAATCATTATTCTCCCCAAACTTCTTTCACTGTGACAGAAAAAAAACCCCACAACAAAAGGAGAAAGTGATGTCTATGATATTTTTCATTTTCTTCCCCAGGTTATTTCCTGTTGCAAGTTCTACTGTCTTTTGGCTAATACCTTGAATATTCTCTAGTTTCTATTTCATTGCTATTTGATTTGAAGAAGATTTAATCCATGGTCTATATACTGTAAGAGGGGCATCCAGTCTTGATATGCATAATCATGAGTGATCTCTCTTGTGAGTATTAAATAAGAAATTCATTAGGTTTATAGAAGCAATATCAAAATATTCTCAACTCTTCTTAATGAATGAATGCCACCATATGAACACATCATGCATGTAATGGGTAACTACTGGTAGTTCCTAGATACTACCACAGCTTGTACCTTACCACAGCTCAGTATGGTTAAAAAAAAGTCTGTTTTTTAAGAAGGCTGTTTCCTTACATTATATGTAGCATAACAAAAGTATTAATGTATTTTATAAGCAGTACTGTTTCATCATTTTAGAGTAAACAAACTGATGAAATATTTTTCAGAATGGTGCCAGTTGAACCTGAAAACAGGACAAATTTTTCTAGTTTCTCACAGATTTCTGGAAGAAATGCTCTTCAACATTAGCTATATAAATCTAGTTCCTCAGTCATCTGTGGTCATGCTGGTAAAATCAATGGGGAGTAAAGGTAAATTATTTCTGAAGGTAATCAATATGAAAAGTGAGACTAGTTCTAAGCAGGAGAGTAGGATTCCAACATGATAAATAGGAAAGATTTAAATAAGCTACTAGCTGAATAGTGTTTAGTTGTGTAAAAATGGATCCTTATTAAAATCTGAATCAATATGCAGAAATGTCACCAGCTGGTAAAAAGACTAGGTCTGGAGTGAAATCTACCTAGCTTAATTCTTTTACCTGGCTAATCAAGGAGATCCCACTTGCCTGGAAGTTAGCCAGTTTGAAGCCCATCTAGAAGAAGGGCCAAAATGCAGATTTGGGGTACTTATTGGCCTGTCAGTCTGACCTCAGTACCAATGAAGGTTGTGGAGCAGATCATCTCAAGAAGCATAATGTGGCACATAAAGGACCACCAGGTGATCAGGCCATGTCAGCATGAGTTTATGAAAGACATCCTGCTTGGCTGACCTCATCCTCTGCTATGACAAGGTGATCTGCTTAGTGGATGAGAGAAAGGCTGTAAATATTATCTATTTAGGCTTCAGAGAAGCCTCTGACATGTTTTCCCACAGCAATCTCCTGGAGAAACTGCTTATGGATTGGATGGGTATTTTCTTTGCTGCATAGATGGATGTCCAAGCCCAAAGTGGAGTAGTGGTGTGAGAAGTAAATTCAGCTAATATCCAGTCATAAGCAGTGTTTCCCTGCACTCAGTGTCGAGGTCTGTTCTCCTTAAATATCTTTAATATCTTTGTCAACAACCTGGATGAGGACATTGGCTATGCCCTTCGTAAGTCTGCAGATGACATCAAATTAGGTCTGTGTGTCGATTTGTTGAAGAATTTATAGAAGGATCTGGACAGATTGGATTAGTGAGTGGGGCCAATTGTATGAGATACAACAAGGGCAAGTTCTGGGTCCAGCACTCGAGCCACAACAATGACACACAGCTTTGCAGATGTGGGGAAAGTAGCTGAAAAGCTGCCTGGTGGAAAAGGACCTAGAGAGGTGTCTGACAGCCAGTTGGATATGATTCAGCAATGTGCATTTCTGCTTCTGTCAGAGATCATGTGGACAGCCAGTGCTGTGAAGTGACTGTCCCCCTGCACTCAGCACTGGTGAAGCCACAGTTTGAATACTGTGTTCAGTTTTGGTCTCATCACTATAAGGATGTTGAAGTGGAGGAGGTGTGTCCAAAGAAAGTAGTGAGGGTTCTAGAGCACAAGTTTTATAAAGAGAAGCTGAGGGAATCATGGTTGTTTAGCCTAGAGAGAAGGATGCTCATGGCAGACCTTTTTGCTCTCTACAACTACCTGAAAGGAAGTTGTAGGTAGGTGGGTGTTAGCTTCTTCTCCAAGTAACAAGTGATAGAACAAGAGGAAATGCCAGGGAAGGTTTAATCTGGATGTAAGGAAGATCTTTTCAGTGAGATTATCATAATGCTTTGGAAAGTGATACTCAGAGTTATCATTCCTGAAGGTGTTTAAACACCACGTGTGTGTGGTGCTGAGGGACACAATTTAGCAGTGGACAAGCCAGTGTTAGGTTAATGGTTGGACTTGGTGAGCTCAAATGTCTTTTCCAATCTAATTTATTCTTTGATTCTATGAACTGATGAAGAATACCTTATCAGAGATGTGTCCACCTTTTCAACACACGAGGTAAAAGGTTGGTTCAAGTTTGGATTGACTGACATATTTTTGAATATAAATGTTCCTAAAAACGATGCATTTTATGTTTTGTTTAGAAGTGATATCAGGTGTTCTGAAACAGAAAATGTTTCAGCCCACACATTTCTGAATATTTCATGAGACATAATTTAGAGTCATTCCAAATAAGTGCCATGACGAAGCAGCCACAGGTAACTCGCTATTAGGTGTCACTGCTAATATTCTGCATGTGGAAAACAACATGAAGCAGTCCCGAACTGGCTCGCAGCTAAAGTGAAACTAGCACTTTCCTGTACATGTGAGGAAGGGGAAATGGACGTTTATCTCCCCAGCCAGTTTTATCTGGGAAGCGACAAACTCAGTTTCACATCCCTTGTTTATCTGTTTTACAAATAAGCAGGGAGAGGAAAGGGCAAGCGTGGGAGCAACTGAGAGAAGGGAAAAAAAGTTCAAATCTTCCCTTTCTTGGCAGCCACAAGCCATTAGAAGAGCTTGGCTGCTTGTGTAACCACAGCCTCAGGCAACTGAATGCATGCCCAGAGCAGAAATGGAGACACAAAGGGATTCAGATGCTTATGGGATTATCCTGAACTTGAGAGAAGACTTGTGAATGTTAAAAGTTTCTTGCCTAGGTTCCTCCCGTGAAAAGAAAGCATAATAAAATAAAATGTTCTCTCTTTTTGTTCTCTGAGACATGGCTAGAAGATTCCTTACTGTAGTTTAATGTATTTGGAAGCAAATCTGAAAAGTTTTGTCTTAAAAGTTTGATAAAACAAGATAACATTTATTCAGGAGTTTCGCTTATAATGAGCTGCTGAGAATCATACGATGCAGCTGGAGGAAAGAGAGGGTGGATTTATTGTTCAGTGAATGAAACGACTTTGGAATACTATACTTAGAGAACTGATGTCTAAATAGC
Organism: Rhinopomastus cyanomelas; assembly: GCA_013400115.1. Classification (NCBI taxonomy): domain Eukaryota; kingdom Metazoa; phylum Chordata; class Aves; order Bucerotiformes; family Rhinopomastidae; genus Rhinopomastus; species Rhinopomastus cyanomelas. The sequence continues at coordinate 622,145 of VXBP01004470.1, forward strand.
TGAGTCTCTAATCAATCAAGATTTTACAGATTTATGTCAGAATTGTACAACTGGATAAGAAAGACAATTAAGCCCATTTTGCTGCACTCTTCTGCATTAGGACCTTATTTGTTAAGATGCTACTGATTTGTGTGTGTCCTGGAACAGCAGCACTGTGCAGCTACAACCAATCAGAAAAATAGGCCCCAGTCACCAGAAACAGACAAGGTAGAAGCAGAATTGTATCTGCTTCCTTTGAAAAGTTAACACAGAACTTGTTTTTAGTTGATCTCCAAAACTGAAAGATGGAACATTGAGAGCCCAGTGCTCTACTCTGTGCTGTGTCCTAACAGCTGTCACTCAGTGTCTTTTCCCCTCAGGGCTCAGACCTATGCAGATTTGTCATAAATAAAACTGGTTGTCAAAAGGTGATGCAATAATATTGCTGTGATGTTCCTTTCTTCTCAGTGATGCAATGGATGAAGTAGGTCCTGTGAATCAAAACATGCCATTCCATACTGATAGAAACATCAACCTCTGCTCTGCCATGCTTTTGAAGCAAAGAAGACATTCGTATAGAGGCCATATCTGTGTAATTATGTATTACATGTGATAGGAAAGATGATGCTTTCATTCTTGAATGTAAACTCTTCTTACTGAAATTATGTTTTCCTTGGGAATATTTCCTTCTACAAGACAGCAGCTGTGCAGGCTCTGTGCTTGGAGCACTAAGTAAAGCAGATGGTTATTGCCATATACTACATCAGGTGCATGCATAATCTGGATGAGATGCTTAAGTATGACAACCAGGTTTAAGACAATATTTAAAAAGAAATATATATTCCTCCTTTGTGGGCCCATGACTCATTCTGTAAATCTAAGAATAAATAAATTGCAAGAATTCTAGGCTGAGAGAAGTACTCAGGTGGAAAGCAAATGGAAAACACTTGAAAAAACTACTTAACTTTTTAGCCCGATGGAATGATGGGATTTATTTAATTTTCAGAATGAGAATGGATTAGCCAGATGTCATAGACAGTACATTTGTTAAAGACTTCTGACAGCAAGGCAATTATATCCTTAATATCCAGTATATTATCAGAATCATAGAATCATTAGGGATCACAAAGGACCTCGAAAGATCATCTAGTCCAATCCCCCTGACACAGCAGGATCACCCAGACCAAGTCACACAGGAACACACCCAGGCAGGTTTTAAACGTCTCTAGAGAAGGAGACTCCACAACCCCCCTGGGCAGCCCCTTCCAGTGCTCCGTCACCCTCACTGGGAAGAAGCTTCTTCTCATATTTATATGGAACCTCCTATGTTCCAGCTTACACTCATTGCCCCTCGTCCTATCACTAGATGACACTGAGAAGAGCCTGGCTCCATCCTCCTGACACGCACCCCTCAAATATTTGTAGACATTAATAAGGTCACCCCTCAGTCTCCTCGTCTCCAAGCTAAAGAGACCCAGCTCCTTCAGCCTTTCCTCATAAGGGAGGTGCTCCACTCCCTTCATCATCTTTGTTGCTCTGCACTGGACATCCTCTAGCAACTCTGTGTCCTTCTTGAACTGAAGGGCCCACAACTGGACACAATACTCCAGGTGTGGTCTCACCAGTGCAGAGGAGAGGGGGAGAAGAATCTCTCTTGATCTGCTAACCACCCCTCTTGTGATCCACCCCAGGATACAAATTAACACTATTACAGTAATTTAGAAAACCAGTTGCAGCCGTTATGGAAGTTGTGGGATACATCTTTTACATGGTGCTATTGTCTTCTGTAGGTGGTTTTTATGAAGATTGAGGATTTTTTTTTTAAATACTTTTTTTTTCTTTAGGAATTTAATTGTCCTCTGAGACTTTGAAAATACAAACTTGTATGCTTCACCTTATCGCAGAATATGGAAGTTCTCTTAAAAGTCTGTTAGAGTATGTCAGCAACAGTCTACTCTTTTCTCACTCACCTGGAGACACATCTAATACTTACTGAGCTCCTCATTGGCAGAAAACCAACCAAACTGAAGGCAGTGCTCATTTGACTGTATTACAGAACTGTGACAGCTATTGACTGAACTCCTGGTTGATGTTCAATGAATCCATTTTGGTCAAGAAAGCATGACTGAGGCCTTTTGTTACAATTCCATCCCCATGGTGCAACAGAGTGTGATTCACATATAAATCTGCTGAGACCTATACACTGTTTTGTTGAATGATTTGGGCTACAGCTGGAGGGGGAATAATCACATACAAAAGAGACAGAGCTGGAATTCAGTTCTGAAGCTTTCTAGCAGCCAAACTGAATCAACCTCGAGAATGTTAAATCTCACTAGTACCTGGTTTCCATTAATTTGCTTACCACTTTAAGATGTAAATAAATAAATCCTTGCTATGTTTTCATACAATACTTTGCATAAACTAGCACCACTATATAATAATTGTGGGAAAAGTTCTTTCTGCTCGTAAAATTAGCTTATTCTGGTTAAGCTGAGCACAATTTTCTGTGAAGCAAAAGGATGGACTGGATGATCTTTAAGTTCTTTTCCAACCTCATCATTACTGTGCTAAAGTGTGATATACACAAAAAAGGGAGTACTACACAGTGTTTCAAATATAACTTCTATAATTTCTGTAACTCCTATACTGGTGCTTACTTTCATATTTCTATTCTCTTCTTTTGGCGCTGTATACAAACATCATTCAAAGAGTTCTCATTTCAATGTGATGTCAGGAATGGATCAACCAATAATTCTGGGTATACTCTTTATCAATAGCATTAGAGCTTTTCCAGCTCTTATATTTAAATCTAAAAATCTCAGGGAATGTAGAGTAGTTAGCATTATACATGGAATTAGCTGAGATTTTTATTTCTCTTCTCCAGTAGCTGGCCATGCCTTCGTAGTTAACAGCATTACTGCGTGAGTATTTAAAGTCCTTGTCATATTCTCCTGTTTGAAAACTTCAAATTATTTAATCCCTTTCTAGCTGATACACAAATTCTTTACTACTTAAACACAACATGATCTCGAGCACTTAAAGGCTTCAATTCTAAAGCATCCAAAATTGCTTGTTGCCCTATTTAAAAATTATTTATAAAACATTTTGTGATCTTTTATACTGACTTACTATGCTAATGTGCCAGAATTGAGTTTCAATCTGCTGTCTGCTTCACCTGCATATTCTGATTCTCTGCCCAAAACCCAAAAATGTGTATTTTTGTTCCAAAAGGACAACAGAAATAATGAGCTCATGAGCTGAACTTGTACATTAACGACAGAAGAAAGATTAATGTGTCATGGTATCGGTATTGGTACAAGACATGCAAAATGAACGTGCTGTAACTATTTTCTTTAAAAGTTCATCTGTTTTCTTGACTTAGCATGTTGTCATGACTTTGCAACTTAGCAGAACAGACTACTTCAAACTTTCTGATTAACATTTTTCAAAATAAAGTGCTGAAGTTCAATAGAAATTGTTAGGTTTTAGAGTTTTAATTTCTCTTACCTCAACCCATCGCCATATATTGTGAATTTTAATTACCAAAAGATGGCAACATAAATTATCTCAATTTATTTCTCTGAGGATTTGCTTTTGAATGAATTATAGGTATGTCTGTGGACAAGAAATGGGCTTAAAGGTAGTGTATAGAAATTTGGATCCATCTAGCAGCAGTCACATGAAGGCACATCTATACCTGCTAACACAAATAGACCACAGTATGGCCTAGGGAGCAACTACAAATTGCAGCATGAGAAGGAAAAAAAACACTGAGCATAGGAAATGTGATTCCCCCCCCTAATAACAAAGCTTATTCCTTCATTTAACAGAAATTTTCACAATGCAAAATGTTTCCATCAGGTAATTTTATAAAATATTCCTTCTTTTGCTGTTTTTTTTTTTAAACAGAAATACATTTGAAAGGAGAGTTTATAGGGCACTCTTCAAGATATAAAAATAGCAGGTTTCTACTCACCCACGTCTTCATCACTCCTGCTAATGTGCTGAAATGACTTTTCGTTTAGGGTGCAAAGCCTCTCAAGCATAAGCTTGTTAAAAATCAGGGACGTTTCATTCATAGCTCTTAGGGAACAGTCAGGTACTTAATACTGACTCTAGATCATTAGTTAATCTTTCTTATAAGCAGGAAGACATTCAACTAAGTGCAAAGTGTTTAGTTGCCTGTCTTTAGTGGAAGATGCACAGGAGCACTCCTGCACACTGGCATGATAATATACCCGTGAGAATCCAAATTTTCCATTGCCTTTTCTATCCTTTTAGCTTGTTTTTGTGCTTGCAGTGCCAAACATTTAGGAAGAACGAGCATGGAATAGCTGTAGAGCCAGCAGCAGGGTCGAGTTAAATACCACATATACCATCACTTCACTTCTAACGATATAATTAAACAGGAGTTAGAATTTGCCATGTGTTGGTGTTTTATCAATTAAAAATAGACAGAGGAGAGATGGAGATGAAAATATAAGCTTTTGTGATGTCTGTTTCTCCTCGTGGTTACTTAGAACATGGTTTCTTTTCATATCCAAGATATAAGGAATTTAGTACTCTTTTTTCCCCTATTCTTAATATATGAAGATCAGTAGATGTTTCTTATCCATTAAGCCTTTTCATTTCTTATCTTGGTTCACTGACATGATTTTGCAGCTGCTGCTTTGGGAAAATTACAATTCAGTCAAGAGAATGCACAATTCAGTCAAGAAAGTGCAGCTTCTGAAAAGAGATTTTCAGTTTATTTAGGCAGGATTGGATTCTCTTCCTACTCTGCTCCCCCTAAGAGTTGGTGTCTTTGTGATACAGTTTATAATATAAATGGTGTAGTTTATATTTTCTCAGTCTGTCTTCACAAGAAGGTGTTTCAGCCCTCTGACTATAATTGTGACCTGTCTTTGGACTTACTCCAGCAAGCTTATGTTAGGTCCCCCAGACCTCAGTGCAGTATTCCAGCTGGGTTCTCACAAGAGTGAAGTAGAGGTGGACAATAATCTCCCTCAACACCCTGGCCATGCTGCTTTTGATGAAGGTCACAATATGGTTGGCTTTCTGGGCTGCAAATGCACATTGCTGGGTCATGTTGAGCCTCTCATCACACAGCCTCCCCAGTCCTTCTTCAGAGGGTGAGTCTTAATCCACTTATCCCCCAAATACAAATAGTCTGTATTTGTGTTTGGGATTTTCCCAACCCGTATACCGGACTTGATGAACCCATATGGCCTTGATGAACCTCATGATTTGAATAGGCCCCCTTCTCAAACCTGTCAAAGTCCATTTAGATGGTATCCCTCCCCTCTAGCATACTGATTGCCCTACACAGCTGGATGTTGTCAACAAACTTAGTTAATGTTGCCAACGAAGATGTTAAACATCATTGTCTCAGTCTTGACTCCCAAGGGGCATCAGGTGTCACTGGTCTCCACTTGGACATAGAGCTCTTGACAGCAAGCCTCTGAGTGTGACCATTCAGCAGATTCCTTATCAACCAAGTCATCTATCCATCAAGAGCATGTAACTCCAATTTAGAGATGAGGATGTTGTATGTGACTGTGTGATGTGCTTTGCACTAGTCCAGGAAGATGATGTCAGTTTCTCTTCCCTCTTGCATCAACATTGTAACCCCACTGTCCTCAGGCACCATTGTCCTTAGCGAAGCTGTGTTGGCTGTCACTAGTCATCTCATTATTTTCCATGTATCCTAGCACAGTTTCCAGGAAGATCTGCTCCATGATCTTGTGAGGCACAGAGGTGAGACTGACTAGCCTTTAGTTCCTCGGGTTTTCTTTTTTTCCCTTTTGAAAAATGGGAGCTATCATTTTCCTTTCCAATCAGTGGGAGCTTCAACAGACTTTCACATCGTAAACATAGTGGATAACAGCCTAGTCACTCCGTGTGCCAGTTCCCTCAGGACCAGCACATGCATCTTATCAAATCTTTCTCAATCCTCATATAGTTGTTCTGGAGCAGTACCAGACCTATCCAAGCGTAAGTAATTTTCGGATAAAATATAATTTTTTTAAAATGATAAATTATAGTGAAACTAAAATAGGACTGACTGAATGCTCATACAGAATTAGAGTTTGAGGAGTGGATTTTTCTTATCCCATTTTAGCCACCCACGTAAGCCTGCTAAATATACTTTCGTTTCTTTTACATGTGCAATAAACAAAGTGTTTCCTTTCAGAGCTACAAGACTGCATAAGTTATTTACTGTTCTATGGAGGATTAAAAGTTGCAAGAGAGTCTGTGCAGAGCACTGAATATTAATCTGAGAGTAATAAAGAAATCTCCCAAGATCTAGTTCAGTATAAATAACCCCAAACACTAAACAACCAACTATTGGTGATCCAACTGGTATCAGTAGTACTCAAGAGTTTCCTTTGTGTTTTATTTATGTGGTAAGTGATTTGGAAGACAAGATTTTACTGATAATATATCTTGGGTTAAGAAGTTTGATATGAAATGCTTAATCAGGAGGAATACACACATTCTGCAGAAATACAAAATGGATCCAAGACATATGAGCAGATATGTTTCCCCTAGGTCCTATCCTAAGGAATTGATCATTATGCAATATATCACAGACCAGTTTGTTTTCTGAATTTATAATGGAAAAATAATATTTCTGAAGCCTCCATCCACTTATTTACTATAAAAAATAGAACATTATTGCCCAAAATAATTGGTTTCTATGATTCACTGGTAGAATTACACAGGCATTTGTGTACTGCAGTACTAGCTTGCTGGCAAATTGCTGGACCAAAAATTTAGTGTTCCCAAGCATGTATAAGGAATCAGAGGGAGAAGAAAACTAGAGAATGAAACTAAAATATAATTTTCAACACAGTACTTATGAGGAACTAATTAGCATCTTTGATTTTGCTTAAGAAACAGCTATGAACATACTTTGTGCAGAAAGTTTTTATTATCAAATATCATTTTAAGAGGTGCAAATTAAATTTGAAAACAAATATACGTGTAAAGTGTCATAGAATATTTTTTATTAGCAATGATTACAATTTTAAAAATTGCTTTGACTAATGTTTACTGGCAGCATGAACTTCTTAATTACTGAAGCAACTGCAATTAGATTAACTGTGAATGTTATTGCTTGCAGGAAAGATCATTGATCCATAAATATTTCATAACAGTATGTCAGGGGATGTGCAAATGCCAAAATTAAATAGATGACCCTAAGGGTGTACAGGTGGTTGCAAAATAGGAAAGACTTGCAAACTTCAAAAGGTTTGAGATTTCCATAATGTTTTTCAATTTTTAACCTGGAGAAAGTCTAAGAACATACAAAAAATTTTGCAAAGCAAGAATCTATCACACAAAGGAAACAGAAAGGCAATCAATAATAATAGGTGATCAGAAATCAAATAATTTCCAAAGCACTTTCTATTGTTATAAACAAAATATCCTCATTAAAGTAATTTCAATTAAAATATAGGTTAAGAAGAAAACACAAACTTAAGTTCTATGGTTTGAACATTTGCAGCTTATCATAGTGCTGTGACTTTCTAACTGCCTCCTGCCCTCTCTGGTGTTGTCATACCTGTATTCGTTAAAACAATATTTGCAGGAGAGAGTCATAACTACTAACAATGACTGAAAGAGAAAGGGAATAAACTTGTCCCTACACTGGAAAAGCAGGGAAAGAATTAGAGTGGGCATCTCACTGTATTTTGTTTTATAAAGGAAAAAGTTCCAAGACAAGGTGGTTCAGCAATTCAATATCCCCTAGTACACAGTTCTCTAAACACTATAATGAATGAGCTGAACAGAGCTTCTCTACAGAAAGTATTTTTAACAGTCTATTTCTTAAAACGAAGATATCAAAGTCTGCAAGGGCAGACAAGATTGTTTATTTGGCAATGCACAAAGCTGTTCTGCATGTGACTCCAAAAATGAAACAACACTGAACAAAACCAAAACAAGAAAGCACAGACTTGCAGACTTCAGTGCAGACAAATCGTGCAAGACGCTTCTTACTTTTTATTAGTCAGCACTGTGGTTTTGGAGACTTCTGATCTGACTGCTAACAAGGAGTAATTATAACTTCTTTCCAGACAGATCTAGTGGCCAACAAGCAATTCAAACAATTAAAGAAATAAAAATTCATTTATGTCAGTAGACAAAGTAGTCTTGTCCTCCTCCTGTGTCGTACTTGATGTGCAGATAGAGACATTTCCTCTCACCCCTTTCAAGCTGTATTGGTTTTGTCTGGGAAAGAGTTAACTTTCTGTGCAGCAGCTAGTGTGGGCAAACATTTTTGGAACTGTGCTGAAAAAAGTGTGGATGCTTTAGCTATTGCTGAGAAGTGTTTACACAGAGTCAAGGCCTTTTCTGCAACTCATCCCACTCCACCAGTGAGTAAGCTGCACATGTACAAAAAGCTGGGAGGGGACACAGGCAGGACAGCTGACCTCAAATGAACAAAGGGTTATCCCAGGCCGTGTGACATCATTCTAGGTAATAAAAAGATGAGGAAAAATGAAAAAAGGGGGAGGACATTTGGAATGATGTAATCCTGTCTTTCCAAGGAACCATGACTTGTGATGAAGCCTGGTTTTCCTGGAGATGGCTGAGCACCTGCCTGCCCATGGGAAACAATGAGTGAATTCCCTGCTTTGCTTTGATCCTCGTGCCTGATCTGCTTCTGGTTCTACAGCAGTCCTTGGGGACTGCATTATTTTGTCAAAATAGTGGTATAACCTGGAGATCAGGAGCTCTTGTGGGTTGTTGTCAGCGTCAGTCAGTCAGTCAGTTTCAGACTGACAGTTCAACACCAGATCCTCTGCACTCTCTGGGAGAGTACTGTGATGTCCTTGATGGTGTTTAAACGCCTGTCTGCATCATTCAGATGTCAGTGGAGCTGGAGGCAGTACAAATGCCATTCTCTACTAGATCACTCAGTTTGAATACTTGCAGCTCAGTAAAATTGAAATTAGGCATGGGGATGAGGCAATGCAGTAAAGAAGGTTGATTGGATTGTCCCCTGAATTTCCATGTTAGAGTAGTAACCCTAGCTCCTTACAGCCCTCATTATGCTCTCTAACTGCTCTCAGAGACTTCTACAGAAAAGACTCAACACTGTTCTGCTGTGATGGAGTCTGAGGCAGGTACATACCAAGTAATGCTCAGATACCAGAAATCATTATGGAGAAGACACTTATTGTACAAAATGGCTGGGTTCTACCAGTTGTCTTTGTCCTACCTCGTTTGGAAGTTACATGATTGGTTAGTTCTATGTTTTTTTTTCTCTGCAGGCAGTTGGCACAATAGCCTACAGAAGTTCACACAGTGGCTTGCTTCAGAAGGCATCTATTCTGGTCACCTAGTTCTATCCTTGCTGTAAGCCACATGCCATTTTTGCAACATCCTGGTCTCCAGTTGCTTCTTACAAGGTCTAAGACCTGTGCTTTCCACATCTAACAACGTCATGCGTTCTGATTGCAATCCTACACTACTTCATATGCCTGAGTGCTGAGTAAGGCTGGAGTTCTTCAGAGAAAGAAGTTCATGATCGTGTCCATAGACTTTATGCAATATCACTTCAGTAATAAATTTTCACAAACCATCTTTATGCTGACATGTTTAAAAATTTAGAATGCTAAATTTTCAAACCACAAAAATTGTATTCCTTGAGTGCAGTTTGTATGATATCTCCTCATACTTAAAAAAAATGGCACTGGAGAAAAAAGGTGAATCATAGAATCATAGAATCATTAGGGGTTGGAAGGGACCTAGAAAGATCATCTGGTCCAATCCCCCTGCCACAGCAGGATCACCCAGACCCAGTCACACAGTCAGTCTGGGTTAGAAGGGACCACAGGATCATCCAGGTCCAACTCCCCAGCCATGGGCAGGGACAGCCCACCCTAGATCAGGCTGGCCAGAGCCTCATCCAGCCTGGCCAATCTCACATAAGATCTTGCTGACAACATCTTATGGAAATGCCTCATTTCTGTCAAAGAAATGTTAAGAAGCATTATAAAGAAAATATATTGTGTCGCTCCTCCTGTTATGTCCCTACAATACTAAGATGCTCCCTCAGTTCAGAATATTAAAAACATCACATGTTGGACAAAGTGTTTCTAGACACGAGGCACGGCTAAGCCTTTGCTAGTTAGGGATCAGTATGGTAGAATTTAGTTCTGATTTTCAGATTATTTGGATTCATGAAGTCATCTATTTCAGGATAATTCTGAAGCAACTTTTCTACAGAAACTGTCTTACAGACTTTCATTGGTTTAACAGGTTTTAGACAGGATTATGCATATTTGATAACTTGTGAATTACTTCAATTCTAACCTAATATACTAAGCAGATGCTTTAATTATTAAATGCTTTAATTTTTCTGTGAAATACTAAGCAGATTTCACTCTTACTCATGAAATGGCTGTAATTAGCTATATTATGCTTGGAGAGGATTCGTTAAAACTTTTAGAAATATTTTTGTTAGCCTAAATACACTCTCAAATACATGATATTTATGGCCTCATTATGTGGAAAAAAAAGACTGTTTGGCTGAACACTATTGAAATCTAAGTATGTTTTCACTTTGCAGAAACTTGTGGAAGTGACTTTAATCTCTGAGACTCACAAATAATTTATTATTGTTACAAATATGTAATTAAAACAAATCCAGTTTTTTATTATTATATATTGCAGTTGCTTTTTAGGTAGACCTTCTGTCCGGCAGCCTTTTCTGAGAGCTGAGCCTTCACAAATAATCTCTTAAAATAATTATGTCATTTGTAATGTAGTGGTATTTTTTCCTCACTGTACTGTTATAAAGATGTCAACAGAGAAACATTGCCTGTATTCTGGAATTGTAATTTGTACTGGAGTATGGATTTTATTTATTTTTAGCAGTTTCACCCTCTCCATTAGATTAATTTTTCAGACAAGTTAGATTTGAATGATAAATTATCTGAAAGCATATGTCTGTCTAAATTCCTTTCCATGATGATCATACTAAGCCCAAACCATCTTTAAAACAGAAGATCCATCTGTTAATTCAAGTCTGCTTTTAATATTAGAGTATGACCACAAGGTATTTGTCAGAAAGACAGATAACCAAAGGAAATGGAAGATTTTTTAAAACTTGAAATATAACGAGGGAGGATGTAGATTGTCTTTCCTGCCAGGAATTACATGTTCTCATTTTGAAGAACTGTAAATCACTACAAAAATGAACACAATCTTATGGAGATAACCCTTACACAGCAAAAAACTCACTCGTCGTGAGCCGCTGCACATATACGAACAGGTCTTGAATGTGACCTTTCTACCAGAGGTTATCAAGAGGTCTTCAGTCTGCCTTGGTTTCTTTCCCCCACTCAAGTGCCCTTTTGCGATGCTGTCTTGAAATTTGGAAAATTCATTAAGCACAGACTGTTGACTGCAGAATAGCAGAAACATGACATTTGACATTTTTATCATAGGTCACTAAAGGCAACTTCTCCAGCAATGTGTAATATCAAGCAGGAAGTAATCATAAATATGAAGTCCTCAGCCTGAAGTCATGAGCTTATTTATAACCACCAAATAATTTTAACAGACTGAGCAAGAGTGTCACTGATAATCGCGTTCTAAACAATATCACAGACAATTGCAAAACAATCTATCAAACAGTGCATGACAGGCTTTTATTAATCACAGATAAAACTTGGCACCGTGTTACCCAGCACGGCGTAGACGTGCTGTTTACATGGTCTGCGCTCTAGCTATATCAGAGAGTGATGTTTGGGTGGATCAGAACGAATACAGATTTTTGGGACTTCAAGTGGATGTCTAATTCTTTGCTGAGAGCATGATCCCTGGCCATAAACACATTATTTGTATAGTTTTGCGGTGACTCTGGAATTCATCCTCAATTTCTCTGGTTTCTTACCAAATACTAGGGTAGTATTACTGTATTATTTCACAGCAAGACCTAATACCCTTCCAGTGCTGCCTTCTCAAAAGACCTCACAGCTCTGATGATGTAATATCATGATTGTATTTCAACATTTGTTTTATCTGAACGCACTGATACCCTGGTGGGATTATCTTGGGGGCATTTGTGATTTGGATAACTATAAATATGGACCTGTCTACCCCTTCTTTTAATCAAATTGTTGGACAGACAAAGAAATATTCTATTGTTATGCTTAGCACAGACATGTTCTGATGCACTTTCATCTCACGAGCTGGCAATTATATCAGTGACTTCACAGTATCACAGTGTTACCAAGGTTGGAGACTTAATCTGTTAGCCCAGAGAACTTACAGGTGAAAGGAATAGTAAGATGACAAAGAAGACTTCTTATGTTGGGCTTCAGATGTCCAAATTCTCAGTTCCAGAAGAGAGCACTGAACTAGTCACAAAAGGTCTTTGAAAGGGAAATGCAAGCTAACAGTGATATTCAGAGGCTTGAACTCAGGGATTGTAGTCCTTTTACAGAAAATAGATGATATTGATAGGTTTAATGGTCTTCTATCACTGAATGTTGATTAATATAGTGATCTAACACATTTTCTACTGAAGGAAATAGATTTATTTCCCTATAAATCCTTTCTGTTGCCATTTGCAAAAGAAAAAATGTTGTGGAGTTTTTTTTTTCCTGACGTTTATATATCTGTGTGCTAGAAGAGAGGTTTGTAGGTGCTCAGTAGCGTGCCACGGATGCAGGTGAGGTAGCCTGTGCAGTCCTTTAGTAGAAGATGCCATGCTCAAAAGAATACATTTGTTCTTTGCAAGTAAGAGGAAACTGTATTAGATCTCACTTTCATACCAGTAAAATCTTTCTGACATTTGAGACCCAGATACCAAGCACCAATAATAAAGATTTTAAAACTGACATTCAGTACCTGAAATATTTCTGTAGACAAAGTGTTAAAATCTGAGAAGACCTTTTGGAAAAATTGCAGAGAGTAATGAAAACACAACTTTTTTCTGAATATCCAAGAGTTCTTGACTTATTAAAATATGCAAATCACCCTAGCACTTTGTTTAATTGCTGCTTCCTTAAACCCATCAAATCTTCCTAATTCTTGTCTTCTCTGTCCTTAATTAACACCCATTCCCTATTGGCTCAAGTGTAACCCAGAAGACCTAAGCTTGCGAAACTCCCAACTTATTAAACTTAATTGCTATAATAATTAGCAACCGTTGTCAAAATATTCATCACACCGAAAGTATGAAGGCATCTAATTAACACTCTCAAAATGCTAAGCATTCACTTCTTGATATTTTTACCTGCTATTTCATACCTGTATTTCGGGACAAGTATCACTTAATACATTGTCCTAAGGAGAAACAGGACAGGAGAAACAGGATTTTTTTCCTTATAAACTGAATTTGCTTAAAAGGAAACTTTTCACTACAACCAGATATTGTTTAAAAAGCTTCATTGGAATTTAATTTCTCAGGCCTCACGTAGAAGTCCCTGACAAAGAACTGAAAGCAGGAAGAACAGTGCAGTAACTCAGGTATTCTGCAGGACAGAAGAGAGTAGGACACTGACAAAGTTTTTCTTACAACCAGTGTGAGAACTGTCTTCATGAAGCTACTGCTTGGTCTAAAGTTTTTCTCTTGGTTTTTTTGAAAATTTTGAAAATTTTTCTATTCTGAAAAAAACCCCAAAACACAAGATAGAACCACATTTTAAGAGTGGCATGGATGCGCTGATTTATCTGATGTGAACCAGAAATATTCTTCAAATCTGAGACATGTTACAGTGTTAAGAGGAAAAATATTTCCAGTGATCTTAAATCTCTGATGTGATGCATCTGATATTTATATTAAAATAATTGACATGTTGTTGCATACTCATACGAAATTTTAATTCCATAATAGCCTGGACCTTACGTAAGGTTTAAGATATGATATAGACAAAAAAAGTAAGATTTCATAAATTTATATGACAAAAGAAGTTCTTCCCTGCATTCAAAAGTTTAAAAAATGTCAGTTGCAGAAGGTGCTGTGTTTACTTTTGTTTTTCACACAACAAAGCATATAGTTATTGTATGAGGCAAAACATTTAAACAATCTTTTCTTGTATGAAATTCCCCTGTCATCTTCCAGAATTTATTTCTATGAGAACTACAGCACGAGTTATTTTATTTACGTTTTATATGCTAAACTCACAAAATAAAACTGTGATTTTAAGGATTTTTTTTCCTAGATGATTATTTAAATTTTTTTGGTCATTGTGTCACCTCGTCACTCACAGTCCTGCATGAAGAGTCAAATTTTGCAGTTGCTGAGCACTGAGCACCAGACTGCTCTGACTGTGTCCTTCCGTTCTGGTGGGTTATCACTGATTTATGAATGTCACCTCACTTCACCAAGGCTGGCAAGATGTGGTACAGGAAGATGTATCAGTGTAAGTGTAGCCCAGACAGAAAGTTTGATGTGCAACTGAGAATGCAAACATGACGGTGTATTGTTCCCCGTTGGGTGCTGACACTGGGGACACTAACTTGGCCTAAAGTCAGACTGTTTCAACTCATTTTAAAGGGGCACATTAAACAAAATATTTAGCATTCCTTGTATTGGGATATTAGGCTTCACCTTCCTGAGTGAATTTTGACTTTTTATTTTACACCCATTTTTTGTTTCAAATTTTTATAAAAATGTTATATCATTCTGTGTATGAAAATGTTGGAGGTTTTGTCTTTTTTGTCTCCATGTCTCATTTTGACAAGGGAAAATAAATACATGTATTTGACAACATGAACTTTTTGTCAAAGAGTAACACCAAGAAGAATATCTGGATGGTGGTTGGCTAGTGTTATGCTAACCTTATTTCAGAGTCATAAAGTACATTAATGTAATTAATTGATTATATTACAAATCAGTCTCAACCCACCTTTTCCTCATCTTTAAGTGCAAGCAGTTGCCTGAAGTTCCTACAGTAACTAAAAACTAAAATTATAAAATATATTTATTTATACATCCTTACTATGTGTCTTATTTCAATATACAAGTCACTTTGTGACAGAAATTCACTGGGTAATGTAAAATTAATCAGATATTCGAAAAGACACATCCTTTAAATGTCTTGTAGAAACAGGTGTGATGGCATCAACTGGTCAGCAATCCACTTATGTTTCTGACTCCAAGTCCTCAAGGCCAAATTATTTTTGTTACAGGTCTGGCAATGTTCTTACTTGTTCAAACTCCTTCACCACAAACACTTCAGAAGAACTGTGGTTTTTATGCAGTCAGTGACAATAGCTAGAGAGGCTTAGTTTAATAAATTGCTTTTACATTTATAACCTTACAATAGCCAGCAAATCCCTTTAAAACATATTTTTAAAAGCATGCCTCAAATTCTAAAATTAACAGTATAATTTGGGTTTGAAATGATTCAATTTAACAGTCCAAGGGCTCATATTCATACAATTCTTACACTACAAATGCAGAGCTCATTTTCTAACAGACTCTTTTACCTCACCTCATCTGCAGAGTCTTTGCAACTAGCAAGATTTTCAAATCACAGTCAAAAAGACTGAACTGCTGAATCACTCTTTAAATCAAATATTAAATCCATCAGCTGTAAAATGGAACTGGAGAAAGCTTTTATATAGTGTAACAAAACAATCTTTTGTGAAAATATTGAAAAGCGAATATTTTGTGTGCATCTAATAAGCAGCATCTTGTTAGATGTGTAAGAATAATGAGATCCTCAACCCAGTTCCAGGAAAAATAAAAATAACTGCTGATTATGCAGTTACAACTTTATTTGAAGACCCAGCTCAGCAGCAATGGCCAAAATAAACACTTATAATGGCAGTAATGCCTTCATTTGTCAAGACATCCGCTCTAAATACTCTACAGTACCTTGGGTGGGGTCTTGAATTTAGGAATGTCTACATCACATGAAAATCTTTAGTTAGTATTTTAAAAATCAAATAAATGGATGATACAAACATTTGTGCCAAGCATTATGATACAGTAACTACTCTTGGATTGTACACAGTACAATTTTCAGAAATAATTTGGTTTGCGACAATCAGAGTTAGAATATGTGAAGTTTCTTTTATAATGATACATAACATGCTGAAATGCTACCACAACAGGAAAACAAATTAATGCAACAAATCCTAAACACTCTTCACAGTGTAATTTAGTGCCAATATCTCTGCCTTGAAGATTAAAATAATATAAATGTTCATAAATGTACTATTTAAAGGACAGACTAATTATTTTTTTCCCCTTTAAATACAAAGACTGTGCTTTCAGGGTGGCCACGTTAGCTGTCTTCTCTATTATAATAAAAGTTAGGTACATTTAAACATTTTCTATCTGTTAAGTAACAACTAATAATAATAAAAACTCTCTTTCAATTCAGTCTGGGCTACTGACAGAAGCATTTTACATCAGTGTAACAGTACAAGCCTCAGAAAAGTATAGGATAGTCTCTTTTTATTAATGCAATGCATTTTCAAGATAGCTATAAATCTCTTCTACATGAGAAATAATTTTTCAGATTATTTCTTTTTCTACTTGTCTATTTGAAATTAAAGTTTTGAGGACATGCAGCTTCAACCTAGGACTCCCTTTAGACTCTTCCCATCATTCAGCCAACTCTGTTCACAGAATCTGGCTTAGCTCACTATAGAATCTCTTTTGAGAAAATATTGCTCTTCTCTCTTGATAACATTGCTTACTATGACAGCATCTTTGTAAATATTTGCCCTCTTCAATTAGCCAAAAAATACTGAAAAATATTGAAAAAAATATTTGCTAAAAACGTAAACATCATTACAAATATAGATTTAGTTACTTGGGCTGCACAAGGGGATGGCAGGCAGCTAACTGATAAGCTGAGGTATTTGGATGGTTGAGATTCAGATCTCTGTTGTGAGTTTCAGCAGATCAGCACTTCGATCACTATGCACAGGTCATGTTCTGGTTTCTGGATGTGGCTAATACAGGCAAAGAATTCACTTTTTACCAGAATTACATCCAAGCATAAGAGATACAGTAAATACATGGTCTGTCAGTAGAAATATACTTTAGTTAGATGCTGCTTTGCATAGGTGCTCTCTCCCTCTTCATCCCAAATACCACAAAACCTACTTTATGATCATTCTTAGCCATGTCAGCACTTTCTGTTACTTCATTTTTCAGAAGTTACCATTGGGGTCTAACAGCAGGAATATAATTGTGTCATGGCTGATATATCTGAGTACTGGTGTTTGAAGGATTCTTTTGCTACTGTGGTGAAACAACAATATGTGGTTTTACTTGTGTGTTGAATATAGGTCTGTTCTTTACCCCATGCCTCTGTGTGGTGTTCAGCTCATGGAAGGCAGGGTGTGATTTGCTGCTTAAATACAACTGCTGTGTCCTTTCGACTGTCTTAGATGTTATGTCATAGAATCATAGAAGACTAATACTTTTTTTAACGTCTAACCTAAGCTTCCCCTGGCACAACTTGAGTTGATTTTCTCTTCTCCTTCCAAATTCCTATCCATAATAATGCAGATCTTAAATACGTCCTTTCCATCTTCATCTTTTTTGATTGGAAGAGACCTTTAAGATCAACAGACCCAACTTTTGACCTAGAACTGCCAAGTCACCACTAAATCATGTCCCTGAGCATCATAATCTACCCTCATTTTCAAAAGGAAACAGCAACGATCCTAATTATTTTTTATGTGAATTAAATAGAAATATCACGTACGGACTAGAAAAAGTAGAACAAATCTTGCCGGGGAAATCTGATTACAGTGAATGGCCAGTTGGAAGGATGATGGAAGCACAGTTTTGGAATTCGTTGTTATGATGAATGAAAAGCTAAAGATAATATATATCAGTCACCAAGATCTTTCTGTCAGAAACTGTCAAAATTGCCTAAAGCATAAAGGAGAGAGTTTAAGAAGAACTGAATTAGGTTGACTTAAACTGCCAGGGTTGAACTTAATCTACTCTTGTATTGCACTTAGAAAGTTCACACGATTTGCATGTCCAAGCAACAGCTAAGATTATATGTACATCTGCAAAACTGATATTTATAAGCAGCAAATTCTCAAGCTTGTTCTGTGGTCCTCTGACAAGTGGTGTCTGGAAGCAGATTTTCATCTTAAGCAGACTGGAAAACATCTGCTACAAGTAGCCATATCATCCATAACATAAGCATCCACGAAGCATTTGTAGCACTTTGTTCTCTCTGATGGTTTACCATAGCTCCCACACTTCATGGCAGCTGGTGTTTCTGAAAGGTGCTTGAAAAAGATTGTGGGAACAAAGGAAAGCTTATGAAGTACACACTGTGTCCTACTGGAAAAGTTGTTCTTGAGAAGATATTTATAGCTTTTAATCTAAAGACATAAACATTACATTTTTAAATGCTTTTTTACTTTTAATACCAAGATAACATTAAAATAGGGCATACAGTGCCACAAATGGATGAATGACACCACCCCTGGGACAGAGGCTCCCTCTCACAAGTCTGCTGAATGTGGAGGCTGCTCCAAACCATCCACAGTCTCTTGGTCTCCTCGCTTTCAGTGAGATCTCCAGGATATCGCATGGCCTGTCCAGCAGACAAGCAGAGTTGGATGAGTGTGACCTTCAGGTGGCAGTGGGCACTTGGGTGCAGCAGTGTACAGTTCACCCCCAGTCTCTTGGCAATTTGCCAAAGGTTTAAGAATCACAAGTCCCTTTGACTTCTTCATCACACACAGTCCACCCAAGCAACGAAAGAAAATATCAAATAGCCGTTGAGCCTCTTTTCTCCCACTTATTTGAGCATTTCCCGATTTCTTAGTTGCAGCTGTGGCTAGAACAAAGCCAAGATGGTGCTGGCCAAGTGTCTAATGCCTTGCGGTTGGGACAAAGCCAAGATGGCACCGGCCGCATGCTCAAGATGGTGCCGGTCAAGAAAGCCAAGACTGCGGCAGCAGTGACAGTAGCCCCTTCCCCGGGGCTCAGGGGCTGTTTTCCCCATGGCTACAGGCAGTGGGTGGGCTAGGAGGCTGTAGTTCACCATGTCTGACATCTCCAAAATTATCAGTTCACCGTCAGGCCTTTTTCTTCACTCCTTTTCCTTATCTGTTTCTCATCTTTTAAATGCTTCCTCATTCACAGCACAGATTCTGATAAAACACTGCAGTGCTAAGTGGTAAGTTAATTTTGTTTCTGCTCAGTAAATTTTGGAGAGTGACAGAAATTACTTACCTGGATAAACATCATGCTCTGTCTCAGAAATTTGCAGAAGCGCAGGTTTGGGTATTTGTTGATATATTTATATGAAATAAATAACATTTTAACAGCATTTTATTTGTAAAACTCTCCATGAGATCAATTTGTTTAATTTGTTCTTCACATCTTATGTTCCTTTTTGTAGCAGCAAAGCAAAGTGCATATTTAGTCATGGAAGTAGTATAATCTCCCCCAAAATGTGTTTTCAAAAGCTCATGGGAATCAGTGTGCTTTCAAGAGTGAGATAAATGAACAGCCCAACATGGATATTCATTTCTCCTCAAGGCACAACTTGCTAACAGCAAGCTTCTGGGTTTAAATGACAGTCCTTTGGGTATACTAACAGCCACTTCAAGGTTTTTTTTAAAATATAAAATAAAAATAAATGTCTAAATGCCAAGGCCATAGTGATACACGTCATGTATAAGTCAAGTCACCACAGTAATGCACGTTGAATGCAGTATTTGGAGTTAATGCAAAAGTTGAAAGTGACTTCTAAGCCCTGTGGAGCCTAAGTAGTGTGAGAAATTAAAGTTTTCTGTTTAATATCACCTTCACTGACTCAGCCAAAAATAAGACAATTTGAACTGTAGTCTGTAGCTCAAGACAGATGTTGAACTGATGAAAGAGTTGTCAGTCTACTGCAAGTGTATCTGGACATTATAAGGAATGAAGCATGACTTTTAAAAAATGGATGAGGTAGGCACTAGTTTTGGCACTTTTGGCTTCTTTGGTCTTAGATTTACAACTACAGAGTGCTCTTCCAGAGGATATTAGAGATGACACCAACACTACTGCAATCTATTCACTTATTTCTGTGCATCAGACTCTGGAAAGCTATGCTAATGTCTGAAAGCACCAGATGAAGGTAGGAATACCTCTTCTGCCCATGTTTCAGACCGTAAGGTCATCACTGTAGGACTATGTCTCTAAAAACTGACACCCAGAAGAGCAAGTCTATGTGCAGATTGTTTTCTTAGAGATTTGTTTACTTCAAAGAGATTTGGAGATGTTGCTTCTTTGCTGATAATTCTCATGACAGTGAGAAATTCATGCTGGTTTACTCAGCTTATTTCTCAAATGTATTCCTTGCTTCCACAAAATCACTGTTGCTACTAGCTACATATTTTCTTTCTATGGGAGCTTCCTAATTAAAAATCTGCCTATGCAAGCTATAGTTTCCTTAAAAAAACACCACAAACAAAAAGCAGCATCCTCTTATTAAAAAAGCAGCATAAACATAATGATACCACATATTATGAAACCACGTGTTAATTAGCGTGTTTTATTTTATTCACTAGATGAGTAGTCTCCACAGGTAAACGTAAGAATTGGAGGACTACTAAATACTGGATTTTCTCAGCTTACACAACCACCCGTGTTTCAGCAGTTTATTCAAATTAAGTGGTAAATATTCAGTTTTCAAAAGACCTAAAATATTCACATTTCTTACCCATGATATAATGGTCTAATGCCTACGTGTTGGGCTGCAGCATGAAGCATCACTGGGAAAAGATCCAAGACTGTATAATGAAGCTCTCAACCCTTTTTTGTGCTTTGTGCAGAGTGTACCAAATAGCTGTTATGAGTAAGCATATTTTTTTCTGAATTTAAACTTGTCACAAGTAAGCAGACTTCAAAGATAGTATGCAGGGAAAAAATGCCTAAGTGTAAGTAAAAATAAAAACAAAACTAGCAAATATTGATACAAGATTCACAGCAATACACACACACGATGACAATTAGTTTTCTTAAAAGACCATTTCTAGAACGTGGTTGTTGCAAATCTTGAGAACTGTGAAAATGTGTGACTGCAGTGTCAGTTCACTTATCATACATTCCTCAAAGCATTGAGAAGTTAAAATTAATTCAGTGGTTCAGAGGTTCCCTGTCAAAGCACCCAGCCACATCTCAGTGATGAGAACAGCACCTAATTCCATTAGTCCGTTAGCAAAGCAATCACCAGTTATGTGTGCTGGCCACTGATGTTGGGAAAGGGGTTTTTAGAAGATTCTACTTATAATTTCCTGACCATTTTCCCATTTCTGTATTCTCCCATGGCCATCTGTCCCAATGGTGCCCCACCACCTGTTTTAAACCAGTGAGGAATAAAAATAATTTCCATCCAGAAACAGCAGGTATCTCCATCCATATCTACAATGTGCCTCTTAAGAAGCCAATACTGTAAGGAATAGAGTTTACAGCTGGCATTGTTCAGTTCTGTACTAGACCTCACTCCTGTTATCATTGATGTTAATGAGTGTAGGAATGATACCGTGACTAATACGGATGAAATAATTAGAATTGAGCTTTCCTTGTCACAATTTTAAATCCTTATGATAAATCAAGTTTTACTGTGAGGGACTTAGAAGTGGAAGCATGGTAAAAACAAATAGTTGTACGACTTCAAACATTATAAATTGAAATCTAAGGACTTCTTGTTTTCATAATTTTAAGTTTAAAAAGAATTCAGGGGAAAGAGTATAAGAATTTCTTACAAAATATGTTTATTTCCATCTAAAATAAATTTTGTTTGCCAATAGATGCAAGTTTGTGTCTCTCTAATTAGTCCACCTTTGTGGCTTGTCAGAACCCACCAATTTGAGCACGCATATAAACTCACAGCAAGGTCAAAATAAAGATATGTAAAAGATCAGAATGTGAGGTTCATAATATAATATTTAACCTCAGAAACTAGTCCTAAATCAAGAGGAAGGATAGCATAATGGTTTTCAGGGAAGTAGACACCTGCTGAAATCCCCTAAAAAGTTAAAAACCCACTGTGTGACTTTTGGAGTCCATTTAATCTCTCAGTGCTTTGATACACCAATTAAAAATGCTATCATCAGATATTTTCTCTAACAGCCCTGTCAGTTATATAGATGTTCTGATGTTCAGGAACAGAAAATGTTTTAGAGAAAAGCAGACTAATGCAGTATGTATGAGTACCTCTAGGATTAAGAATTTAAAGACCTCCTTTTCAAGGTAAGGATGAAGTAAATACCTTGTATTCTGAATAGCATGCCAAGGTATGAGGTTCTCGTAGGAACACAACCAGGAAAAGATTGCCTTAGCAATACATTACTAGATAATTTGCAGTTCATTACTAGTCAGTTCATTTGCATGTATGTATTTCCATGTATAGTAGAGCTAAAAATATTAGGCACTTTGCACTTGGCAGTTTCTTGGACTGAACAACAGAGTTTAAAATAAGGGTTGGATTTTTCAGTTAACCTCAGGACAGAAATACATTTTGTTCAGATTTGACTGTAGTTCTACACAAAATCTGTGAAGTTAAAAATCTAACTAGCTTAGTCCATCTTACTGTAAATGCATTGTTTTTATGTTTCTAACAAGACGGCCTAATGCCTCTGCATTAGATTCTTTCCAACAAGTTAGGGGTTTTTTGGTACAATTTTTGTGTCATGTTTCCTGTCAGTCCATGTATACTTGATTTGCATTGATTAAACATTTGTATTGATTAGACATTAGACTATGTATATCTCAACATCAGTGGATTCTTTTGCAATTAGACTTTTTCAGATTATTATTATCATTAAACGTAATCATTATACTCTCAACAGAAAAAACTATGTCAATGTTTGTTGCATTTGAGATTCAGAGTCATCTGGAGCAGTAAAGGTTCTGAGGAGATCTTACAGCAGCCTTCCAGTACCTAAAGAGGTCCTGCCAATGGTAAATTTTGAACACTACCAGGCCAAACCAATCCTGAATAAGTATCTTTTTCAAATTCTGCATGTGTACACAACAGAAACAGGAGACTTTGATCAGCAGAACTCTTACGTTCTAATGTAGCCTTTGGCCTTACAGCAGCCAAAATTAAAATGTATATTTGTTGTCTACAAGACTAATAAGAACAAAATTGCATCATTAGTCACACACACAGAATATGCCACACACACAGAGAAAGTAAATGCCACTTCATGCCAGATTGTCAGGGAAAATAATAATAAAATAAGACCTCTGCAAAGAATCTTAAAGAGTTTGGGCATATAGAATGAACCTGTGTTTCTTAATAAACACACTGAATGTATACTGAATGGTTGTGTATGTGGATATATGTACACATATATCTGTGTGCATATATATTGGATATGAGCATCAAACACAAGAAAATACTCGTGGCTACCACCTGATTTACAAATAACTTGCCTTTTCCTATATAATACTGAAAGCAACCCAAACCAGCTTAGAAAGGATAACAGTTTCAAAAAAAGCAGACATCAACAGTGGCTGAAGCATGTACTTCAAACTCTATACGGATCAATATAGTTCCCAAAGGTCTTTGCTAGATTTTTGTTGTAGTCTTTGTAGTATGAGCTAGAGTAACTCCGGGGTATTTTAGCAGGGCTAGAACTGCAAATTCTACACAAATGACTTTGTTTTGCATGTTTGGCCTATTGGACTTTAGAAATGTATTGTTTGTTGGTATTCAGTACAATGCTCAAAAAATTGTTAGCATCCCTGTTAGCATCACTGTAGGTGATGCTGGTTCAACTCTGAGAGGGGCTCTCTGAAAACACATACAATCATACATCCACACAAAAGGGCATGATGTGTTCCTCTCAAAAGGAAGCTGTCTACGTTATATCTTGTGTCAAAGATTTATTCTCTTAAAACAATAAGTAGCTCAATGGAAAAAATGTAAAGTTTGTGATTCATTTTAGAGCAGTTGTTTTGACTTCTGTTGTGAAAATGCTACCAGTTTTTCTTTGGGTGGGTGTATTCTCAGGAAGAGCACACAGGATTACCACCCTCCTCAGAAATCCCTCTTCAGTATCAGTGCTTTCTTTTTGATAGTTTCTGCTTTAATACTTTTGTAGGTAATATATAATCTGCTGCACTTGTGTTATTCAATATTCAGATAATCAATATAAACCACTAGTACATGCACACAGGATACAACTAGGGCGTGGTACTATTGAATTTTTTTAATTACCAAGATTCCTAATACTGGCCTTTAATCCTGTTCAGATTTGAAGATAAATAAGATAGCTACCTACATGTGACAACAATGACTTTCTGAGCACACCAAGATAAAGGTCTTGCAAATCAACCCACTGTGCAACTATTCTTTAATACTCAAAACACCTTCATTATCTACATAGACTTTTAAGAATCTGCTAGTATAATCTAGGACTGAGAACAGTTATTTAAAGAAAGATTTTTTAACTATGCAGTTCTTGCTCAATAATTTGCCTCTCTTGCCAAGGAAGCATTGTACTAATCTTTTATATTACAGACCTTCTTATTCATGGGTACTTATTTACTCATACAGGCTTTGGACTTGTTGTGAAGTCAGTTGGAGATTGTCTTCTGAATAGAATCATGGGTCTGTCAGGCAGACTAATGTGAAATTGCTGTCCCTTGCTTGACACAGAGGTTGAGAGTCGGTAGACATAATCGCAATAAAATAGGATAAAGAACTTTTCAGGACTTATATTAATTGGGGGCTACTCTGAACATCTTGCAGAGCTGAGTAATATATTGATATGTCATTTGAAAAAGAGCCTTGTTAATATTTCTTAGAATCTTCTTAGAAAAATATTTTTCATCACAACAAGGTGGGAGAAAGTTTCCATTAAGTTATATGTTTGTCAGATAACTGAGACCTTTCACATGTTCATTTCACATGACATCTAAAGGGATATCTGCAGAATGTATTACCACTATTATTAGAATGTGTTCAAATTAAATAATTCAGATTTAATATATAAAATTAATTTCTTATCATTGTAAGTATCCAGTCATTATGAATTCATTCAGCATTATTGAAAAAGTTATGTGGTTCATGACAAAAACTTAAGTACACCTCTGAAGAATGCATTTAATGTGTTACACAGTAAAATGTAATGGTAGAATAGTAAACCTCCTAACAACCTTGATATACTGCATATCACATTTTTAAAACATAAATAAATCAGATTAAAATCAAACGCATGCAAGATTTTAAAGCCTGAGTTGTGTGTCTGGTTGAAGCTTCACAGGGATTGTTCACAGAAAGAAGAATGAGAAAGATAAACTCATTCACACAGTGGTCAGGACACATGCCTAAGGTGTGATCTACACCTTCTTTCCTTATTTCAGAGTACTGTTTACTTAGAAATTTGCAAAACAGGACAATAATGTCCTGTTCTTCCACAGCCTTTATAGCACTGCTGGTAGTCTCTTTTTTGGTTTTTTTTGTGGGATGACCACCAGCATGCTGCAAGGTAGTGCACACAGGGAGCAAGGTTTTCCTTAGCATAGCACTATGTACCACCGAGAAGCTTGATTCAGAGGGGCTGCACAGCAGCTTTGGCTTAGGACGACATATGCGTCTTTCCTGTCTCACAAACAACTCGCCAGTTCAAAACATGTAACACACACATGTATGGGAACTAGTGCAAAAACATGGGAAAAACCTTTTAGGGAATTCCCAAGGTTTAGAAAATTCTGGTTCCTGCTATCTGAATCTAGTAACATCCATGGGGGTATTAGCATATTAATACACAACATGCATGCATTTCCTTTTTCAAAAGCATATTCTAGTTTTGAGTGTCTCGTTTGTAGTGAACATTGTACATATGAAATGTACAGAGAGATATTAAGATATAAGATATAAAGTTGGTTATCAATATTTTAATTCAGTTTAGCAACATTACCCAAACTACCTATTGAGGATGAGCTGATTTTTACTCATAAATACTTGATAATTTTCTCTGAACCTCAGAGACTAGCATTTTAATAATGCATTAGGTAAGATACAGTAAGTAGTATAAAAGTTAGCTTTGATGGAATAAATAAATTTATACAGGCAAAGATTTTAACCCTATCAGTTACCTTTTTCTATGAACAGTTAAATGTGGTTTGGATTTTTAAGCAGTGGCCAGAATAAACACCTACCTTTATATTAGTGCTAAAATATATTACATGGATATTAATGATATAATACAATATTATATATAATATAATAATGTAATGATATATCTTAAATGGATCTTAATGATAAAAGTGAAGAAAATAATGTATATTAAACATAGAGTGTCAAGTCTTTAAGAGCATCCTACTTGCCCATTTTTGTTATCCAATTTACAAGAAAAAAACCCAAAGCTTATCTGATGTTTTAGGATTACACTAACTATCATTGCAACTGATAGTTAATGAAAATAGGTAATAAAGCCAGTCAAGATAGATTGATGTTGTAGCTGCAGATATTTCTGTAGATGTTGTTGTCACAGAAATACTCTTACTGCAGTTCTTCAAAGAGAATTCTTTAAAGGCTGTCTACAAAGAAAAGAAAGGCAGAAATAAGATATGGAGTGAAAAAACAAAGCAGCAGCAGCAAAACTTAATTTGTTTTATCTGGGAAGGAGTAGCAAAATAATCTCAGGGCTTCTTTGGTCAGCATGAATGAGATTTTGTTTGTCAGCGAGACCCCTAAATTTACTTTTGTCCTTGTGAGTTTGCATCTCCACTCCTATCAAGTTCATGTGGTCGGTGTATTCTAGAGAGCTTTTTGCCTCTTGCCTGCCAGGTATCAGTGGCAGAGGGTATCCTCCTGACAGCTGAGGTTGGCCAACTTTTTCTTGTTTTGTTCACCAGTTTGGTTACATTTCCTTCATGACAATTCGATCTATTTCCCATTTCAGACTCATTTATCAGATTCCCTGGATACTAACTGACATTTTCCATGTAACAGTTCCATTTTTCCATCTTAAAATCTGCTGGCTTTAAGAATTAATTTATGAACCAAGTTGATCTGACTGGTTATTACTCTGAGACTTAGCCTTCATATAAGAGTAATGTTGGCTTACAATGTTTGTTACAGCAACCCTGGTCCTCTGTGCATCTTTTCTACCTAGAAATTAGATGCATTTTTTATCATGAAAACACATGCATTTTTAATGGATATTGATGCATATTATATACTATATTTTGAATATATTTACTATTAAGTGTATTTTAAACAGACATAATATTTTTATATACACTTTTCTTTTTATAAAAGGAGCCAAATATAGCAGAATTATTTTTGAGTCTATCTACTGAGCACAACTCATCTGTTTCCATCAGCTTCTGCCCCGCATGTTTTCTTTATAAACACCACTATCATAAAAATTTGATTGAAATTCCTGTTGAATCTGCAGGTCCATAAAATAATATTGCTGTATGTTGAGAACTATTTTATTGATGTTTAGAAACAAATAAACCTCTTGTTTTCTATTAACAAATAAATAAGAAATAAAATTACAAGAAGATCCATTTATGTTGAATTTTATTGGTAAGATGGGAAGTCAGCATTCTTATTCTGCTTAAATAGGTTTGCATTGTTTGCATGAATTCTACATGCATCTTCATCAGGATTATATTTTTTAACAGTATAAATTTTCTACATTATAATTGCTGGGGAGTGCAAGGAAGACAACTGTCAGGGAAAGTTGGCTTGAGGTAGCTGTTATCGCCAGCTTTGGCAATATGAATGTGATGAAGATGGAGGGGACTGACTCAACTAGATAATGCAGGGAATAGTAGGCTCAGGGGAGGGGACAATGTGGATGACTGATGGAACAAAATAAAATCTGGGTTGAAAACAGACATTTGATTAAAAAGTTTTTCCTTAATCTTCCAGACACTTCTTTTGAAATTTATTTTCTAGCAGACAGAAAATAATCACTATCTGAATTCCTGACACCACAAGATGGCTTTAAAATAGAGGATATCTACTTCTTTATTTGACTGGTGGTTTCTTTTTGTCTAGACACAGCTTCATGCCATCTATCCTGAAGCCAGTGCTGAGATGACATTCAGGTAGCCTGGAGGAGAAGCATGATGAGAGAACAGAGTTGTTTTCAGTACATGGAGAATAGTAACTGAAACTATTTGGCTTGCTAAAGTAGACTCCACTGAAAGAAGTGTTACATGGAAGATTCAAACTGGTTTTTTATGGTCTTGCCTTAGGTGTATGACGAAAAGTCCCTTATTGGCAGCTGTGATGGTAGCCCCTTTTGTAGCCAGAGGTGCTCTTCAGTATTTCATAGCTGTATACATTGCACTACAGAAGATGCTGTCAGGACGGAGGTAGGACAGAAAGAAGGATTGTTAAAGCTATACTGGGCATATGAAGGCCCACCAGCAGTGAGTCATTCACTAGGTCTGCACGTCAAGCTGATCTGATTTATCTTAGATCTGTGCTCAGATGGCAACGAGATTTCTGTAGAAGTGGCCCACATTAGAAAAAAAGGCTGCAGAAGTTAAGGTCTTTTGCATGTAAAGAAGTTTGCTTGCTAACTCGGAAAAGAGCTCAGATGTTTTAGGAGGTGTGCAGTATGGTCAGCATGAGCCAGCAGTGTGCACTTGCAGCCTGGAAGGCAAACCTGATCCTGGGCTGCATCAGGAGGAGTGTGGCCAGCAGGTCTCTGAGGGAGGTGATTCTTCTCCTCTACTCTGCTCTGGTGAGACCCCACCTGGAGCACTGCATCCAGTTCTGGAGCCCTTATTACAAGAAGGATGTGGATGTGCTGGAGCGGGTGCAGAGGAGGGCCACGAGGATGATCAGAGGGCTGGAGCAGCTCTCCTATGAGGACGGACTGAGAGAGTTGGGGCTGTTCAGTCTGGAGAAGAGGAGTCTCCCAGGTGACCTTCTTGTGGCCTTCCAGTATCTGAAGGGGGCCTGCAAAAGGGCTGGGGAGGGACTTTTTAGGATGTCAGGTAGTGACAGGACTAGGGGGAATGGAGCAAAGCTGGAGATGGGTAGATTTAGAGTGGATGTGAGGAGGAAGTTCTTCACCGTGAGAGTGGTGAGAGCCTGGAATGGGTTGCCCAGGGAGGTGGTGGAGGTCCCATCCTTGGAGGCATTTAAGGACAGGCTGGATGAGGTTCTGGCCAGCCTGACCTAGGTGGGGTGGCCCTGCTTATGGCAGCGGGGTTGGAAGTGGATTATCCTGTGGTCCCTTCTAACCCTGAGTGACTGTATAACTTGGTCTGGGTGATCCTGCTGTGGCAGGGGGATTGGACTGGATGATCTTTCGAGGTCCCTTCCAATCCCTAATGATTCCATGATTCTAAGTTTGTGAATTAATTAAGAAAAGAACAGGGACATGATGTGCTTAGAAAGAACAGTGTAAGGATAGGCTATGAACAGTTGTAATGTTTTAATCGTGGATCAACAGCCTACACTTCTACTTGGAAGCAATCTAATCCTATCTTATCCACAAGAATAATTACTTTCTATACAATAGATCACACATTCTACAAATACAAAGTCTTTTAAGAGCGTGTAGAGATGACCGTTTCATTTTGGCTTCCAGAAAACGACATTGCCTGCTCCGTCGACAGTAGCACCTCTGCCAACAGACGTCCTTTGTGCACAGAATTATTCACACTCAGCCTTGTTTATTTTGTGTGGTGGAAAATTATGGTAACACATGTCTTCAGGGAGCACCTGTGTAATCTGTATTTACAGTGCTAAACTTCCTTATTTATTTTTCTTGCTCACCTGCTGAACTTGCCTCCTGCCAGGTACTGTATTGAGGATGAATTTCATTTGTAGATAACAAACATGTCCTCCATTTTTCTGTTGACAAAATTATGACCAATTTAAACTACTTGTAAGGTAATAACATCTTACAAATTCACACTGTATTGTTTTGTTTAAAGAAACTCTTTCATGTAATTATGTGAAGGATAAAAAATTATGAATATTCTTTGTTTTTTACCATTTACCTTTTAAATCTTAAATCTCTTTATCCCTCTACAGAAGTGCTTCAGTGATACATTCAAACAGAAATGAATTTTCTGTTTTTTTCAGAAAATTGTATGTTTTTTTCATATAATTAGATGTCAGAAGATTTCTCATCAGAGATAGCAGTGACTGTCTTATGGAGTATTTAGAATCATTTCAGGGGGCAAAGGAGGAAGAATTCCTAATGTTGTTTATTTTTTCCTCCTAGTTATCAGAGTTTGATATGCACTTGGTAAACATAGCAACAAAGGGAAACCAAAAATACATGTAATGCTCTGAGAAATTAATTGATAGCTCAATAAATATGATTGTTTAAGGGTTTTGCTATGATTCCTTTGAAATACTCATCCTGTATCATATGACATACATAAAGAGGCATCATTTTCAAACTTCCTGGCAACTCAGGAGTAAGTCAAGAATCTGGAGCAGAATTTAAACATGGACAGAGTCCAGGACTTCTTGTTTTGATCTCAGCAGTAGTATCCACACAGTAAAATTTGTTTATTGGATGCTGTTCTTTTCCTAACACTGCAGAAGGACGCACAGAGCTCTGAAGACCTCATTGAAAGTTTATTCCTTTAACAAGATATGCAGTCATTTCAAGACACATCACTTCAATGGGGCCAGCCATGGTTTGTTTAGTTCCTAATTTGAGAATCTGCTTAACAGGTTGGTTCACACACTGCCCTAGGTAATCAAGAAATTGTTTGGCCCTCAAATAGTACATAATTCATACAACATTTTCACTGCTTGTCTTCAAAATTTTTTTAACATCTATGACTGTGAAGCAAGAAATGGATGGAGATAAGCACTCCAGGGTTCTTAATGAATAGCAGTGTTTAATAGCAATGTACCATTTATATATGTTTCAGAACTTAGCAATATCAATACAATTACATTTCTGAAGCTTTTATCTGTCTAGTCACTGATTTAACACACACGCATTTTCCATTATTATGTCAAAATTCAGGTGTCCTGAGGAGCACACTAATACTGATCTATCTCACAACTTAAAAAATCCTTTAAGAACATTAATATTGTTGGGTGTAGAAATGCATGCCTAACTTAAGATATTTTTTATCCCTAGCTTTGCTGAAACCCTTTTCCTTGTTATTTCAAAAACAGTCACTGAAGCAATAAAATACCCCCACAAAGTACCTGAGAAAGCTTGTAAACAGATCACAGACAGCTTGGAAGGAACCTTGAAAGATCATGTAAGTCCAACCACCCCTGCTGGAGCAGGACAAGCCTACAGCACCTGGTGTAGCCAGACTGTCTCTTATCCAAGTGCAAACCAGGCTCGACCCTGCTTAGCTAATCTATCCATCTCTATCTCTATGTCTCATCACCTGCTCCTCTGGGGGCAAGTAGTAGGTGTTGTGTTTGTTTCCTTACAGTTTAGCCATCAAATTAAACAAATCCCAAGAAAATAATACAATGTAGACTGATAAATTCTTGTTTTTATGTTATTACAAAAGCACGATCACATTGAAGTGATAAGAAGTCCGTTAAGTATAGATGTATAAGACATCAAGAGATCTGTCATTATTTTGTGAACTAGTTGGAACAAGATTTCCATAGATGAATACCAATGGACATAAAAACTAATGAAGCACAGTATCCAAATCATTTCAATCCCATGACCTATCAGTTTTTGTATCTAACAACATCGTTGTAAAAGGAGGAGCTTGCCTTGGTTGATGAGGACTGGGTTAGGGATAAGTTGAGCAAACTGGATGTACATAAATCGAGGGGACCTGGTGGGATGCACTTGCAAGTGCTAAAGGAGACAGAGGAACTCATTGCTAGGCCACTCTACATCTTTGCTAAGTCATGGGAATCAGGAGAGGTGCCTAGGGACTCCAGTCTTCAAAAAGGGTAAGAAGGAGGACCCAGGTAACTGTAGACTGGTCAGTCTCACCTCCATCCCAGGTGATGGAACGATTTATCCTTGATGCTGTCTCTAGGCACAGCAAAGACGACAGTGTCATTAGGGACAGTCAGCATGGTTTCACCAAGGGGAAGTCATGCTTGCCCAACCTGATAGCCTTTTTCGAGGGCATTTCGATTGGAGTCAATGATCTTTCGAGGTCCCTTCCAATCCCTAATGTTCTGTGATTTCCTAAAGCACAGCAACTGGATGCAAATACTTATTGGGCATTACTCATGAGTTGTGTTTAGGAACTCTTTGGAAATATATTTGTTGGCCTGGGCCAAAACTCTTTCATTTGTTCTTAGCCTCTCAGTAGCTATATTGTTTATGAAAAATATACTATTTTAAATTATACATCTGTTCTTTCAAAATGTTTCAGATTGCTGCAATGAATCAGTGTCAAGACTTTTTTTTCCTTTTAGTGTTTGTAAAGGACAAGTCAAATTACTGTCTTTTAGCTCTTCTATGGCTCCCTCAAGAATTTAGCTATTACAATGATTGCTGCAAATACAGCTTAGCTATTTACTCACTTACTGACCATAAGTTCTCAACCTGTCTAGAAATTCTCCCCTACTCCCAAAATTATTTTTACAGTGACTACATGGTCTTTCGAGGTCCCTTGCAACCCCTAATGTTCTGTGATTCTGTGATTCTACGCTTCATCATGTCTTTAGTTTTCCTCTGTTCTTGTAAGGCCGATGTTCTTTAGAGTGAATTTCCTTTAGATTGAATTTCCAAGCCTCTGCAGAGTCATCAGTTCTTGATTATCCTCTTTTGCAGCACTATTGAACATAATCCTTGAAACCATGTCTTATTAGGAACTATAAAGATTCAAGAAATCACCCAACAGTGTAGCTATACTGTTATGCCAGAGGTTGTGTAGCTCACCAAAACCTTTCCTTTCATCCCTGAGCTATCATAAACCTTATTTATGCTGTCTTTCACCTCAGGCTCAATAAGAATGGAGTTTAATGCTAATGATGACTGAAACAACAGTAACCGTGACCAGAGGCAGTTCTTACTGCAAACGCAGTGGGATGAGCATTGATTTAGTGGTGTCTATTTGTCAGTATTTGTGAATGAGAATAAAAAAGGTACTGAGACAGGAAATTGTAAAATCAACAAAAATCAAGAGATGCTAAATATTGACAATCAGGTTCTGAAAGTAAGTCAGGAGAAATTAAAACAGATTGCCAGAGAAGCTGAATCTTGAAATTTGATGGTACCATTCTGGGAAACAGAAACCTCAGATATAAGCTGAGCTGTATTTGAGTGTCATGTTAGTCTCTTCAAATTTTAACAGTAGAAAAAAGCAGATCTTCAAGGTTCTGAACATTACCTGCCTATTTAGTGAACTGGGACAGCAAAGCCATGTAAAAGAAACTCACTCAGCACACTTAAGCAGTATCTTTTTCAGGTAATGTAAGTATCTACTCTACCTTCAAATATTACCTTGTGTTTTAGTTGTGCCATTATCAGTGATAAGCACATTTTTAATCAAGGAAATAAGACGTAGTTAATTATGCGCATGGATTGTGCTTTAAATTATACTTTATTAGCTGCGTTCATCACCTTCCAGCCCACAAACCAGGTGTGACATGGCAGTTCTGTAAGCACTGCTTACAGAGATTACAGCCAGAACCAGACTTAATCCAATTAACAAACTGCATCCTCATGTGAAAAGTAAAAAACTGCTGACAGTTGCAATGACTGCCATTGGTGCTCTTCTGTTAGGACGTTCCTTAATTACAGAGCTTGAGGTCCCCAAGGTACCGTGATAGCCTGAAGATACACTGCGTTAAAAAAATAATTAAAAAACCCAACTTCTACATTTAGACAAAGTCTGTTCTAAAAAGTAAACAACCAGTCACTGAGAAAACCCAGAAATTGTTAAAAAGTTGGAAATAACAGTAATTGCAGTAATTGCGAGATGGTGAAATGTCTTTTTTACAGTAGGAATATTAGTAAGAATATTTCTTAGATGTTAATTAGATGAACTTTCTAAACTGTAACTAATGTAATGGAATTTGTTTCCATGAAGTCACAAGTACATTAGCTTTACTGACCAGAGATATTTTTTCTCATTATGGTGCATCAAATGCTGTTTTTTCTGGGATGGAGAACAACAGTTCAAGATTTAGAATGACTTTTTAGGTCTTACAGCTCTTTTAAACTCATTCAGATCTGTGAAATAAGTTTGACTGCTTTGATCTTTACAGGAAATTATCTGTGCTTAAGCTGCTCTAGAAAATGGCCTTTCTGAGAACAGCCTGCACACGAATTGTATGGCACAGGATACCATATGCATTTCAGAGAAACACAGAACATCAGGGATTGGAAGGGACCTCGAAACATTCTTTGGAATTGGAATTTCTTCCCAAGATATCTTTTTATTTGCCAATGTTTTTTCATAGTCCATATATCTAATTTTTCATTAGTTGTGACTGTTTCCATGACAAAGAAATCCAAATTTAAGAGATGTATTCCGCTGTTTCTTCACTGAAAATTTTACACTGCAGGTCTTCTGCATACCATTTGTCAAACAAGTAATATGGGTCTCTTTAGCTTGGAAAAGATGAGACCGAGGGGTGACCTCATTAATGTCAGTAAATATTTGAAAGGTGGGTGTCAGGAGGATGGAGCCAGGCTCTTCTCAGTGTCAACTAGTGACAGGACAAGGGCCAGTGGTTGTAAGCTGGAACAGGGGAGGTTCCACACAAATATGAGAAGGAACTTCTTCACAGTGAGGGTGACAGAGCACTGGAAGGGGCTGCTCAGGGAGTTTGTGGAGTCTCCTTCTCTGGAGATGTTTAAGACCCGCCTGGATGTGTTCCTGTGTGACTTGGTCTGGGTGATCCTGTTCTGGCAGGGGGATTGGACTAGATGATCTTTCGAGGTCCCTTCCAATCCCTAATGACTCTATGATTCTACATGGGTAAATTACAGAAAAACGTGAAAAGAAGATGAAGTGCCATGAAGAATATTTTTTTCATGTAGAGGCTTGGAGCTGGGAAGAGACTGACCCTCAGCTAAGAACAACATAACTGAGCACTACTAAAGTTGGTTTTTTTTCCCCTAAAAAAGTAAAAAACCTTAGACATAGAGACCGATATCTCTCTGACCCATTACTAGGTTTTATCAGACTGATGCTGTTGTACTCCGCTCACTATTGCACAGTGAAAGAGATGAAACAGCATCCCACAAGTGTAAAAGTTACTGCAAAGCACAGAGACCAAGAATAAAAATGACTGTGTTACCATAAATTAAATACAAATACTTCTGGGTAGACATGAAACAAATGTTAATGAGTTTAAAGCACACAAAGACACATACACACACACATGCATATATATGCATGAAAAAAATTATATATCTGTATATGGCCTTCCTGAAACCTATCAGCTTGGCTTAGACACTTCATGGAACTATCCTCAAGTGATGCAGAGAATTATTTTCTAATTAAAATGAAAAATTCATTGATGTGTAATGAAATTAAACACTGAAGTTTGAATGTGTTCATTAAACTTGAATCGAAAATAGATGAGACTTTAGGGTCAAGGTCCTTCAACAGCTAACTTTAACCTAAAGTCCAATCTGATATAGATGAAATTAGTAGTTTAGTAATTTAATGGAACCTCACGTAGTCTGAAAAGGTTAATCAATTCTTCTTATTGGACTAAATTCACATGAATAGAATGTCAGGTTTGGAAAAAGTTATGAAATCAAAGACTTACAGCATTTTGACAGTTAGGATATCTGTTTTTAGAAGCAGGAAAAGGAAGTCTTTGCATAAAGAAAATATTATTTCTTTTCTAAAGAATGTTTTAATCATCAGCAGAAACTATTGCAATTTATACAGGCTAGATGGAAACTCACCAGAGCTTTCTCGAAATGGCTTAATAATAGTGAAATTTCAGGCTTCAGCTTTTGAGTAATTCTCTGAAGTGTGGATAGAGGATGTTGCAGATAATTACAGGTAATCAGGTAAGCTAGTGTAAATCAGCACTGGTTAGTAGCCTTATGTATTGGGAAAATAAATGCATTTTTGTGGAGTCACAGTTTTAGGAGCCATTCCATTTAACTATGTTGTAGTAAAGAAGAATCAAAGATTGAGTGATGAAAAGTCATCTATGCAAAATGTTGTAGAGACGTGTTATCATAATTAAGAGCAACTGCAACTGGTAGCATAAAATTGAAAGCTGATCTATTTGGATAGCTGAGCTAACCCTCTTGCTGAAGAAGGAGGCAAGCTGAAACCAACATTGAGCAAAAAGTCTTGTATTTGGCTAACTCCAGACTGTTACACTCAATCAGCATAATCAACCTTTCAAGGCAACCAAAGGGATGTGGGAAGAGGGATTCCTTTTAAGAAATTTTCTCTAGCTTGCTTCATTCCTAGCCTGTGGGTAAGTAGGGCAGATTTTCAGTGCATTACCATTTACATGGAAATATCCTCTAGGAAAGCAATCCTTTAGAAGCCTACAGGAGGAATAAAGATCCCCATTTCTTTACTTATTTACCCCACTGCCTCTGCAAACATTCTTTCAGTATTTTACAAATGTCATTTTCAATATTGTCCTATGAAAAAGGCATTAAAATGAAGAAAGAGTTGTACCTTGTGGCTGTGCACAGCTGGTGGCATTCACATGCAGCCTAAGGTTGTGGGAGGGACTCTGCCGGCACACGTTAATCTCAGGATGTGAAAACTGTGGCACCATTTGTACAAGTTCTCTCTGTCCAAGAAATGAAGACCGAAGTCCCCCTTCAGCACTCCTTGCTCTGGGTTAAGGAAAGGAGGGACTGTAGACTGCTTACACCACATGGAGGCTTGTTCCAAGTGTTTCCTCAGAGGCTGCTCAAAAAGAGAACATTCCTTTCCGTGATGCAGAGGTCTAACTCCTGCTTATAGCTGTGGTTGCAGCTGAGAGCAGATGGCTGTCAGAATAAACTGGTACCATGGCACAGGGCTTACGTGATCCCTGCGGCGGCTACAGCACAGTTGTGACCTAAAGCTGTTTTCCTTTCGAACAGCTCTGTGCTGTTCTAACAGCTGTGTGAAGGGCTGAGAAGTCAAGCATGGATGAATCTCACAGCCGGGTGAATGGACCAAGGTGCTGGCCAGCCACCTCCTACCACAGGCAAGGCCAAGACTGGGTTGGCATCTCTGCTGGCCACCAAGAACCTGTTGCTCTGCTGCTGGCTGCAACCCAGTAAGTGCTGAGTGGTGGGGACACAGGCTGGGCCAGACTTTGACGTGAGGGATAGGCCCCTCTGCTGTCAGAGGGTCACCCAGGAGGAAAGGTCAGGCTCTGGAGAGGCCTTAATAGCCCTGAGTGGGCCCCACCTGGGCCATCCAGGAGCTCTCAGGAGAAGCTCTGGAGGGGCCTTAATAGACAGAAGTGGTTGCACCTGGACCCTGAGAGGCTGCAACTGGGCCCTGAGGGATTGACCCCACCTGGGCCTGGAGTGGCTGCGCCCGGTGCCCCTCCCAGTATAAAAGCAGGGCCCAGTTGCAGAGAGAGGTGTGAGTTGGTGTGTCGGCCACATGTCCTCTGCTCCTGTTGTTGGAAGGACCCCCCCCAAGTGCTTCTTTCGCAGTTGGAGCCTCCAGCCGCAGCAGGACTAGGGTGAGTAGCTGGGTTCTGCATGTCTCAAGTCTTGTGTTTTTGCCTTGGTTGGTCTCTCTGTGGCTGTTGTGCGTCTCGGACTGCGGCTGGTTTCCCTGTTGATGAATTTTTTGGGCCAGGTTGCTTTCTGTTGAGTCTGTGGTGAGCAGGTCTGTTCCATTTGCTTCCTCCTTTGCTGGTTGTGCTGTTTCGTTGTTGGGCTGTAGAGACAGATAATAAAAGCTCTGTGTTTTCTGCTGGTGGCTGCATCTCAATGGTTCAGGTATGGAGCTGGTAAGGCAGAGTCTCGAGCCTTCCACAAGCACTGTTCTGGAGCTTAAAGAGAAGCAGTTTGAGGTGCTTTAGCTTGGAGAGGAGGAGACCGAGGGGTGACCTCACTGATGTCTGTGAATATGTGAAGGGTGGGTGTCAGGAGGATGGAGCCAGGCTCCTATCAGTGTCGTCTTGTGATGGGACAAGGGGCAATGGGTGTGAGCTGGAACATGGCAGGGTTCAATATGAGTATCAGAAGGAGCTTCTTCATGGTGGGGGTGGCAGAGCACTTGAGCTGGCTGCCCAGGGGGGTTGTGGAGTCTCCTTCTCTGGAGACATTTAAGACCCACATAGACGTGTTCCTGTGTGACTAGGTGATCTAGGTGATCCTGCTCTGGTAGGGGGATTGGACTGGATGATCTTTCCAGGTCCCTTCCAATCCCTAATGTTCTGTGATTTTGAACTCTTATGCAGGAGACTCAAAGTCCAAATTATGAAGTAACTTTCCAACTAATAGGCATGGAGTCACATAATAATAGTATATATTTTTGCAACAGCGTGTGTTCTTTGACATAGATTTATAAGTATTTATTTTTGCAATTACCCTGTAGTACAAGTACAGTAGTATATTTTGTGGGCTTAAAATCAGTGCCATTTGCTTTGTCCTTTATACGTTTGCAACACATGGGCTGTATGTCAGCAAAGCCCATGTTATCGAAACACCTAAACTCTTCAAATACTTTTATGTAGTTAACTAAAGAGAAACGTTTTCTCTGTGTCCAATACAATCACCTCTTACTGTCTTACCAAACCTTTTTTCGGTGTGCTACTCTTCTCATACTTTCAATTATTTATTCTTTCATAATTATAACAACTTCCTATGGTCTATTACATTCACAGCTGAAGGTGAAAAGGTTAGGACAAATTTTCTATAATGGAACTCTGGGCTAAACTGTTTGACAGAAGACAGTGACTATCTCCTTGAACTCTGATTTCTCCTGTGTCTAGATATGTGTTGCAAGCAACCAGATTTTTACCACTTTTATAGTTATACATACTTGTTTATACATGTTTATTTATACATATTTTTACATCATTATTTCAATCATAGAAATATTAGGGATTGGAAGGGACCTTGAAAGGTCATCTAGTCCAATCCCCCCATCACAGCAGGATCAACTGGATCAAGTTTGTGTGTTTCTCATTAAATGATCCCTTGTCCTGTCACTAGAGTCCCTAGTAAAGAGTCCTCCTCCAGTTTTCCTGTAAACCTCATTAAGCTTTTTAACGTGCACAAATGCCAAAATTTCATGTAGAAACATGCCTCATCATCTACACAATAGGAGAACTACAGCCAGCCTTGATTTATACTGTGCAAAATGTCTCTCATTCTCATTCCTGTGCATTCCAATTTCAGCTAAAGCATCCATTTTTAAAGAGTTGTATACAGAAATGGTGCAGATTTATTGCTTCATATACCTGGAAAGAACTTACTTTGTGTTTTCTGTATGTTCCCCCAGAGTCTTCTCCAGACTGAATGACCCCAAATGTCTTAGCCTATCAGAGGTGCGTCCTTCTGGTCCTCCTCTGAAATCACTCCAACAGTTCTGTGTCCTCCTTATTTTGAGGACTCCAAAACTGGATGCAGTACTCCAAGTGAGGTCCCACAAGAGCAGAGTAGGGCAGGAGAACCATTTCCCTTCACCTGCTATTGACATTTCTTTGATACAACCAAGGGTACATTTGTACTTCTGGACTGCACTCACACACTACTGGCTCATACTGAGCTTCTCATTTACCCAGACTTCTCCTCAGGGCTGCTCTTAAGCCATTCACCACCTAGAATGTATCTGTTGCTTGGGATTGCCCCAATTCAGGTATTGAACACTGCACCTGGACTTGTTAGACCTCCTGGGCCCAATCCCCAAGCCTGTCAATGTCCCTTTGGATGGCATCCCTTCTGTCCAGTGTGTTAAGCACACCACACAGCTGGTGTCATTGGCAAACTTAAGTGGCAAATTCAATGCCACTGTCCATGTTGCCAACAAAGATCCAAGCCCCAAAATGAGGTTTGACATAAGTTTGCCTCCTGTGGTTCAGATGTCACCACACCTTCAAAACAAAATTTGCACAATAAAACAGCAATAGTAATACAATTCATCTTATTTTGCCACCAATATCCTAAATGTTATTTCATTATATAATATAAGATCCTTTTGCAAACAAAGTGCAGATAAACACGCAAAGGCACTTCAACCTACATTAACAAGGTGTAAGTTGCCCCCACAACTTAATGCAGGGTAGAAGAAATACCTGCTTTCATTTCTGAAATGACCTGATTGTAGATCCAAACCAGTACACTGAACAAATGTAACTGCAGAAAAGATGCAGAAAGCTCATAGAACAGTTTCATTTGTAAAGAACCTTTAAAGATGTCTCTTTTTTTCATTGAGGTTGCGTGTTATCAGAAGGACAAAAGATATATTCCTAGTATTCCTGATAAAAATGTTGTAACACTTGAGACTGAATTTAAAAAAATTGAAAACTCATTGAGGAAAAGTTACTAAAAACTTAATTACACAGAATAGTATTTCAAAAACATTTGAATGACTTGAGTTGAAATAGTGAAAGATCAGCCTAAACTAGACATCCCAAATTGCAAATAATTCCAAATTTAATAACTTCTTTTGATGAACAGTATAGTCAGCTCTCAAGGACAGTTATTGAGACTGTGTGTTGAAAGTCTTTAATGAAACATGACAAAATATGTAATGAAAAATGTACATGTTGAAGAATAACATTCAACAAAGCTCATCTTGCCCCATCTGAACAAAATAACTTTCAATTTAATGTAAATAACTGTCAGTCAGAGGCCACAGATCCTGAACATGTTTCCTGGAATACCCCAACATCCCAAGACAAATGAAATTTTCATTACATGAAGGCATCATCAATAGATGTGAGATGAATAAGATAAAATAAATTTCTTCTTATAGGGTATCAGTGTCTTCTCAGAACAGCAGGGTGATATTCAGCCACACACTGCCCACAAAGGGCTACAAATGTCTCCACAGAGGGAAGCTGATTTTAAGATTTTTTTCTTATTTCTGTTCTGAGAAGTCGTGCTGTACAGAAATGCTAATCAGTAGGCTGGGGAGAGAGATGACCTAACTGATGCCTTAAGCATTTATAGATTTATTATATACAGTTTTGATGGGGGGGGATCATCCTGACCCAAACACTAATCTCAGAGTTGATGCTTTGGTCTTCACTCCTGTTTCAAACCAGACATCACTCTACAAGCCTGGTGGCGATGCAGAGCTGTGGTTTCTTTCCAGAGCCAACACCACCTCAAATCAGCTGTAGGCCTGAACAGTGTAAGCAAGTGTACTGTTTTGTCTAAGTTAGTAGCTAGATGAATTTTTCCATGATCACTTTGTTAGAAGTAGCATCTGAAACACTCAGCATGAGCTTTTTATATAAACACTTGATTTTTTTTTTTATGGAAGTAACAGCTGGAGAACAGAATCTTTCTTTCCACTCTGACTTATTTTACACAATTCAATATATCCTTCTGTTTTTTTCATTATGTGCTTCTATAGCTGTCTCATTTTCTTCTTCTCAACAGCAATACCAGTGGTGTTCTAATTGCAAATATGAAATATTGCTTTCACTATATAAAAAGACTCTTTTATTCCCAGTAGATGTTTGACATACTGTAGTTCATG
Organism: Rhinopomastus cyanomelas; assembly: GCA_013400115.1. Taxonomy (NCBI): domain Eukaryota; kingdom Metazoa; phylum Chordata; class Aves; order Bucerotiformes; family Rhinopomastidae; genus Rhinopomastus; species Rhinopomastus cyanomelas. Next base: position 663,624 of record VXBP01004470.1, read on the forward strand.
TCATTCTTTTAATATCATTAATATCTTACTTCCTTTTGAGAATATCTGCAACATTTCTATGCTTGGATTGTATCCTGATAATAAAACAAAGGATAACTTCTGCCTTAAGTTTTTGACTAGAAATATAAGACATAATTGTAGTCCCAAGGAGATTACAGGATCAGTGCAGAAAAAAAATGGTAACAAGAGGGCATTGAAAAATTCTATGTTCAGATTAACATGAGGAGGTTTTAACTAGCAGAATATAGGCAAAATTTGCCAGGAGATATCAGCACATATCAGAATACCTGTATGTGAATACAGATGAAATGAGGCCACATTGGAATAACAACTTCTCTGTTACAAGATGCTCTGCTCGTTAGTGTTTAAATTCTTTCTTAATAGAAACAGTGTCTAGCTGTAGTGATTATGAATAAAGCTTGAAAATATGAAGTAATCACACATTACAATAAAGAATAATCCAAGAAAAAACAGGCAGGCCAAGAGGGAAGAAGAAAAGTAAATAATTTCTTACTCTGAGCAAACAATTTTCATTCTCATTTCTTCTTCTGCCTTTGTGACAATTACTGATGTGATTGTAGGGAGGAATAAGTAGTCCCACCAAGACTATCAGTCTAGCTCAACCCTGCTTAGGAGCCTGATGTTACTGATGTTGTGCTTTCAGTGCACAACAAATATGAGTTATTTGGCTGTGGAGTTTGTGCACCTGTAGCACTGACCTAGTGGGCCTGCAGTTCAGCAAGGCTGTGTATCTCTTAGGGTCTGCTGCACCCTGCCTCCCGTGAAGGAGCTTATACTATCTGTCTGGCCTGGTGGAAGTTATGTCCATAAAAGATTATATGACTTACATCAAAGGATCATCAGAATTTCCTGTTCAGCTGAAGAAACAGCTGTTCCTCCTTTGACATGACCAGAAATTGTGAGACACAAATCACACATTTAACGAGCACTGTGTCCAGCTCTGGAGCTGTCAACACTACATGTAAGGAAAAGCTTTTACAATGAGGGTGCTGGAATACTGGAGCATTTTGCCCAGGGAAGTCATAGGATCAGGCAAATACCCCTCCTGATTAACTTTGGGTCTGATTCAATTAAAGGTTTAGGGTATGCTCCAGACCATCTTATCACAATATCTTCCTTCCTGGAAGTTTATCTAAGTTTCTAACTTTCAGGACATGCATTTTGTGACACAGTTTGTATGGAAAGATACACGTCAAGATATGCACTTGCTTGATGTCTGCTACAATGCTGAAGTGCATGCATGCAGAGTAACCTGAACTGACTGAACACTTTGGGAGCACATTTGGCACTCATTCAGAAAAAAAAATGTGTAGCTCAGTTCTTGCTATTATGCTTCTGAGATAAAAAATATTCCTAAAGAAGCTAAGCTAAGAACCTTTCTTCCATGGTTCTGGGTTTTGTTTTTTCAAATGTTCTGATTAGCCTTCTGTATCTGTTGTCTTTTGCTATTTTCCCTCACTGAAGTAACGTGTTATTCTTGCATGGTTGTTTAAATTATTCAGCTTTTACCTATTTCTAGAATATTTTTGTCTTGCCTTTGATGTCATTCCCTTAACCTTTCTGTTTTCTAAGATGTAACCTCAATGTTTTCTAAAAATTTTGACTCAGGCTTCCTGCTCCAGGGACATATAATTTTTTCTGAAGGCATGCTCTGGCATCAACTTGTGTTCATTACTGTGTCTCACCAGTGTCATGGATTTGGAGTAGAAATGACTGGTTTTTATTATAGGATTCTGTAACATAGTCTATGGTTCTAAATTCTGTAATCTCAAAAAATATCCTTTCTGATATACACGCTTTTCTTTGATCTCTGAAAGAGCCTTTGCAGTAATAACAGACCCTTCCCATCAAGGTTGTCAATGAAAAAATTGCTTTAGGGTGCTGGCTTGTTGAGCTCTTCTGTTTTATAAGAAAATTTAAAACTAATTTCTGTATTAATATAACCATAATAGTAAGGATATAATATAACCATAATAACCAGTAAGGATTTATATATGTGTATATATATTTGCTCAAATGCTTCAAAATTGATGAACTCGGTGACATAAAACTTAAGAGACCTTCAATACTAAGTGTATAGCTGGCTAGTCCAGTTGTGCCTTTGCTTTATGAACTCACAAATTGAGAAAAGAGGAGCCAGATTATTGTTCTATACTACTACATTGTTGATCAGCCATGCAGTAGAAAAGAATAGCTCAGTTTTGTCTATCTGTCAGAATTGGTTTTGTGGTATCACAATAATGATAAGGTTGGAAAAGACCTTAAAGATCATCCAGTCCAACCTAAATCCAAATAAACCCAGTAATCCTAACATCTAACATCTAGATCATGCCACTCAGCACCTCATCCAGCCTAACCTTGAACACCTCCAGGGACCGTGACTCAACCACCTCCTTGGGCAGCCCATTCTCAACCAAATGAGGTGCTGAGTGGCATGATCTCTCTTACTCAAAGCTGATTTTGACATGTGAATGTTTTACAGAAAGACCCCCATGTTATTCTTCAAACAATTACTACTCCATACAAGAATTTAATAAGTATGGACATTTAAGTTCACCCAACTTTCTTAAATTTTGTTTGTACACATAATCTTATTATCTTATTGTTATGCCAAAAGATATTAAGAGAACATAGCTGATTCCTTTTAGACAGATTGAACTAGATGATCTTTTGATATCCCTTCCAACCACTAACTTTGTGATTCTGTGATTAATTTCTTCCTTTTCTGGGCTCTTGGTTTTTTAGGAGTTACATTTCTATGTTTAATTTTTTAAATGCAAGAAATAAAAGAAATCAAAAGGAGAATTACCCTCTATTTTATTTAAATATGTGTCTAGATACACTAAAAAGAGGATGAGTTATTTCACTGCATTAGTTGTCCAACTTGATGAAGCAGCAAACATAGGCCCTATTTGTCTGCACTGTGAAGTGAAACGTTTTCCTTGTGTTTAAGGAGCAAGTCTACCATAGATTTCCCTTGTGGTGATGATCCTTTTTCAATGAAAGCTGAGCAATCTGTATTTGTTGACTGTGGCATTCACCTACTTAAGCTTCTTTGGAATATAGAATAAACTATAATCAAGATAAAGTACCAGTTAATTTATCTAGGAGATAGCCATCAATAAAGCAGTTTCTTTGTAATCTTTGCCTGCTACATTGACCTTTGTGGAGGATACAATTAATCCTGTAACATAACCAAGAGTAACAGCTGATATCATGGAAAGAGTCTTGTGTTTAAAACCCACTGCCTTTCCTTAAAGTGTATATGGTATTGTAAGGATGTGCATGCCTCTAAGTTAACGATGGTTTCTTAAAGTTCCACTCACTTTGGGGAGAAAGGTGTCCGTGTTGCAAAGTGAATTGCCCAGTATATCAGCTCACAATAGGTGTAATGAAAATTTGTATAAATTTTAAAGACAGTGTAGCTGAAATAGTACTCTCTTCTGCATGAGGAATTTGAATCTGTGTTTCATGAACCAGTGCTGTTAAGAACATTTGGTGATTCTGAGTGCTTCAGCTTCTGAGTGCTTAATGTCAGTTGGCTGTATGTTCAGAAGATGGAGGCTCCCTCTTTTCTAAAACTCAAACCTCTGGGAATTAAAAGTATTAGGTGTGTGCAGTATCATCTTCCATGCTTAGCTCTTTAAAGGTAAGAAAGTAGTTCACAGTATTACCAAGGTCGGAAGAGACCTCATAGATCATCAAGTCCAACCTGTTACCACAGAGCTCAAGGCTAGACCATGGCACCAAGTTCCAAGCAGTCACCCAGGTACCTCTGTAGCTGGCAGGGAGAGATAAGTGCAAGTTTATGAAAGCTGCAGAAAATATGACATCTAATTAATGTACCTGTGCAAATGACATAACAAAGAACCTGAGAATGTGTGTGACAAGCTGACAGAAAATAGATTAAAAAGCAAGATGCCTTCAACCCATCAAAGGTCTGAAAAGGTCTACTTATGCACTTGTGCTGTAGTATTAAAACAGGAAGATACATGTAACAGGTAATGTGCATATATGCAGAGTGTGAACTAAACATAGTGCTACTAACTGATGATGTTGGTGTGTGTAGGGATAAATAATAATACATTTAGAGTTTGTCCAGATTGGTAATCAATAGTCATGTATGCAAGAAAAGTGAATCATCACAATGAAATTCTTCTGGGGGCTTGAAAGATGTAGTCTACCTTGGGAGCCTATTTACTCCAGGGAGCTGAGGGTGGTCAATGGGAGAAAACAGCTGGGGATCAGCAAAAGACAGACAAAGCAGAGCACAGAATCAAAACACCTTAAACACCTTAGAATACTGGTTCATTTATAGTAACTGAGAAAACTATTCTTTGTAAGTGGTGATGATCCACTGATTACAGACCGAGGCTAATTGGCCAATTTCAGTTAGAATGTTCACTTTTTTGGGAGTTTCAGTCAGCCCATTCAAATAGCAGTACAGTGAATTCTGGTGCCAGCAGTATTTGCATTAACATCAGCAGAGCTGTGACATGAACACTGCAGATGATGAAACAGCTTTAAAACGGAAATCAACATTTCAGTCTGGCACATGCACCTCTAATGATCATAATTAGTGCTCAGGACGGACAGCTGGACCCTCAGTCACTAGTTATCTACACACTGTAGTAGTAGATATGCAGGAACAAGTTGTACTTTGAAGAAAACCAGAGACTTCTTTTGATATGTTGGCCATGTGCACTGCACTACATGGAACTCGCACTGGAGGTGAAATCATTATTCAGTCTTTCAATGATTACTGCATAAAATCAAGAAAGACGGCAAGCAAAAGAATATTATAGTTTCCCTTCTGGGACTATTAGACATTTAATAGGTATCACATCCTTATCAGACAGACAATAATTTGGCCTTTTACTTTATGAGGGAATGCTTTCTGACTTTTACAGACTTGTTTAACTAGAGTATTTAGTTAATTACCTTTCGATTCGCTAGCATCTCAGCCATTCCACAGCTCGGCTATCTGCTCATCCTATGTTACTTGTGAGATGAAGCAGAATAATAGAACTGTGAAGTGAATCATTCATTGGGCTTCTGGTGGACTTGAAGGTCAAATCTTAAAATCTCTGAAGAAATTTAAATTAAATGAACGTAAGTTCTTGCTATTATTTGGATACTCAGAGCAATTTTAAGACTTAATTAAATAAAAACTAACAAGCTCCCATCGCTATCAGGACTTTTTATGCAGTTTCTGGCTTTCACTTTTTGTATTTAATGAATGCTGATGATATAGACACTCAGATGTCAATGCAAAAAGAACAGTGATGTTCCATAGCACAGCAAGATTGAATATAGGATAGTGTACAAAGAAACAGCAAAATCAATGGTCATGTTTCAGGATAGTTATTTTAAAATTATTGTAATATAACCCATAAATAAAATGGGCTTGTAGTCTAGCTTTTGACATGTTCATTAAATAGAAAGCAATGGATAAAGCCAGCAGGCACTACTATTTAAATTTCCTAAGTCGTGTTTCAGAATGGTGTATTTAGATTAGAAACTCCTGTTTTAGACTGGTGTGTTCTCTTACAATCAGCAGACTTATTCAGTGGTAAAATATTGGTGGAAGGGGCACTTTTGGTGGTGTCTCATTTATTTACCCCCAGACACTTCACAAAACATACAAGCTCCAGTATGTGCTACCAGTGTCATTCCTGACAATTTCTCTGCTGTAGGAATCTGATTCCTCCATGGAAGCCTGCAAACAGGGCACATGGAAATTTAAGAAAACAAACTGAAAAATAGTTCCCTCAATAAGAACATAAAAAATATGCATTTGGAAATAAACTAAATCATACTAATGTGGAGTCATGGGTCATCCTATGCTATGTGTGGGTTGTTGGCTGTCTTACAGGTGAGTTTGGTTTGGAGTGGAGGGAGCTCCTATTCCTCTGTAGTGCTTATTCAAGAAGTTACTACCCTGAATGACCAGTTCAGATTTAGACTCATACTTTGTGCATAAAGCTAGGCAATGTGCAGTTCACTCCAAAACTTTGCATTTACATGAGCCTTTAATTAGCTAGTGTTCATTTTACCTCATAATTATAGGGAAGAAATAATGTTAAATGAATCCTATAAGGTGATATGATTAAAGGCTCATTTGCTTAAACATGAAAGATCACAGAGGCATGATGGTGGCCAGCAAACTGTTAACACCTCAGTCAGCAAAAGAAGCCTTTGGCCCTGCCCAAGGACTGTGCAAGGGGAGATTCAGCCCCATAAGACAAGGGTCACCCACAGACAATATCATTGACAATTGATATCAGGTTTTCTGTGGGAAGCAGAGTAGAGCATTTCAGGATTGCTAAGTACATATTATGGGACATTTATGTATGAAAAGGGAAGGATCAAGATATTTCAGGGAGAAGCAAATGTTATTTATATTCACACTGATACCTGGTCTCCAGGCTAGTTGTTGAAACTACTTTAATAATTAGCTCTTTCCAAAAGAGATATGTTTCAATATCCTTGTTCATTGCATGATTTAACTGTGACTGTTCCTCAGCTCTGCAAAGAGAAGTAGTATTGGCATAAGCTGACTCTCACTTCTCCAGAGGCTTAGTTGGGGAATAGTCTGTCCTGTTGTCTCTGTCCTCTCAAAAATATGTTACTACAGAAAACTCCACAAGAAGAAATGCCACAGACAGCAGACTTAGGCTTTTTTGCATGAGTTAGATCTTTGTGTTCAACTGGAGTTTGATGATCTGAGTCAGAGTTGGTAAGGTCACAGCCAACTTGGGGTAGGGGGAAAAGTATGTTCCAGCACTAATCTGTATCAGATAGACTTTGAAGAAATTCACACAGTCTAGAAATCACATGTGAGCAGCATCTACTTCTTTGCAGAAAGTCTTTTGTTCTTTATTGCTTGACTTTTTTCCTCTTTTTCTGGTCACAATGTAGTGCAAATACAGTGACCATTCCCTGCTGGATTGCAACAGTTCCAAACCTAGGTTAAATTTTAACCCTGAAGCACTTTGAAGTACCCTTTCAAGTGACAACAGCATGGAATGCTGGTAGAAGAAATCAAAAGAGCTCAGGGTGAGGGTTGCTATCTTTGTGAAACTGGAAAATACAAGAATTCAGAGAGCTGAAGCTTGGCTTTTTAATTTTGCCAGGGAGCAAGTTCACAACTTTTCAACCTGTCTCTTGCCTTTGCAATTTGTCAGATGCTTCACGTTGCTAGAACTGTCACATGGCCTTTCAGAGAAGTTTCAATGAGAGACAGAAAGAGAGAGAGGAAGGGAAAAAAGTTTTTAATCAGGAGATAGATGTGTCCTCTGACCTGGACAGTTAGCAAAGGAAACCCAAGGTCCGTCTGGTTAGGAGAAACTGGTAATGGAGTTTTTGCTTTCTTACAAAGAATTTCTAAAGAGTTATCCTCTGAACACAGTTGGATTCACACATTAGAAGCACAGAGGTTTTGCACAAATAGAAAACATTTACTTCATAAACTGGCTGTTGCAAAGACAGTTTCACAGATGAGAATTGATGTAAAGAAAGCTCAAATGTGCCTGTAGGATGCATAACAATTTGCAAATTGCTTAAAGATCCTGCAACCCATCAGAAAATGCAAATCAGTCAAAAGGAAAACCAAAGCAAATCCATTTAAATAAATTTTATGTAGAAGGAAAAAGTTGCTCCAGTTCATTCTGTTTAACTGTTATACACTTATCTTTACACACATAAGTGGAGCATTTATTTTTGCCTTCAGACTCCCTCTGTAATGAAGGCAGAGAGAAAGTTATACTGATTTTGCAGTTTACTCTAAGTTACTCACAGGTCCTTGTACCCTTTGTCAGGATGGAGAAGGAAGGCTTCTACCTGCTCTGCTGGAGGCTGAAAGAGGTTAGCGTCCTTCAAGAGATTAAAGTGGCTAAAAGATTAGCCACTTCATGTCTAAACGTCATCACACAATGAGTGCTTTGTAGATACTGGCTTATACGTGCAGTATTTTCTGCTCTGCATCTCACTTGTGAATACAGTAGCATTCTGTCTCATCCCTTCACCATGGCATTTCAGGATCTTAATAGATGCTACAAAGGTCACGGTACCAGTGATTTCACAAGCAGTTGTGAAGGCATGCTCGAGTAAAGTTTGTGTCTTAATCAGATAGTGGGATTGCTTTAACACCTACTGCTGCCATTAAGCTTACTGTTAACAAAATAAGTTCTGGTGAACAGGAGCTGAGGATATCTTCTGTATGAGGAGATAGAACTGGATGTTTTTATGCTGAAGAAAAACCTCCCAGCTAACTTTACCTTACAGTTGTTTCCCTAAAACAAGTTTATAGCCATCTGTGGAGAATTAAGACAATACCATGTTGAAAACACAATGGATGTGAGCAAACTAGTAGTTTTGTTAGTGTGCAATAAGTAGACACAGAACTCTAAACCAGAGAAAACAAATACGTTGAATAACGTTCATCATCTGATCGTGTCCTTACTACTTTGAACCAGCTACAAGACCTATAAGAAGATACTGACAAATAATTGTATAACAATTGTAATATTAGAATTAAAACTAAACTTATTTCTTTCAAGTTTCATCCTGTGATTTGAGAGCCTCTGGTACTAGATTTGCAAGATTAATACTGCTCTTTCAAACTTACCTTTATGGTATACACAGAACGTAGGATGGGAGTCGATGGTGCAATTGTCGAACAATTGCTTCACAAAGTGACAAGAGTAAAGGATCTCTCTAAATATTTTATTATTCTTTAGTAGTCTAAACAGTGTATAAACTAGTTTGTCATATTCATTTCTTACAATTTAATATTTCAATTAATAATTAATGTGACAGATTTAAAATATTAATGCTTTAATATAATACAAAATATTACTGCATTGGCCTACCTGACCCTAGCACAACAACATTTAAAATAAAATTGAAATATAGTAGTGGATACTTGCTCACTTTCTTGATACTACACTTTGGTATTATTCATCCCAACAAATATGTCTTTGTTCTAATAGCAACTGCACAATTTCTGACCTACTCTTTGTGGTAGATTACTATGTGGTATAAGTACAGTTAGTATTTCTGTTGTTCATGGAATTTAGCAGAAGTTTCTATTATGTTATATAGGAAAAACTATCTTCGCTTTAAATGAGGTGCACTTGGAACATTTTTCAGATGTAAGATTACATGAAGTTATTTGTAGTTTTTTATCCTTAGCTAGAGGTGAACTGTATTTTTGCACTTGCAGTAATGTTCTTCATAGAATGGATGATATGGCTGCATAAATCTTTGTAAAAGCCCATTAGTGGTGTTTTAACAAATAATCTAAGTAGAAAAGCATCTGGAGAAAGTGGAAACATTAGTCCAGTCATGCCAAAATTGAGCAACACAATAATGATACCACCACATATGGATGAGAAATATTTTCTTCTTGGCAGAGTATCCAAGAGTTTGTGGAAATAAAGTCATTAATCTCATTTAATCTTGCTAGTGTCATATACATGCCAACAAATGTTTTAACATTTTTTGTCTAATGAGCATAAGGAGCTAGGACAATGGGATGCATAATTCTAAACCGTGGAATAATTCCTGTCTGGTATATTGTGATATAGATCTTTATGCCAGAATCTAATATATCAAATTTATAGTGAAGTAAAACATTGTGGGAACCTCGTTTCTACAGCTTGGCTGGTTTGTGCAATGGAGAGGCCAGAAAATGTAGGAGGAAGGAAATTATCTTTAGGATTTGTTCTCAAAAAAATATCAGCACCTTAATCAGAGGCATTGTTATGTGTCATCTATTTGTACCATCAGCAACAGGAAGTCTGTCAGGCAACCCAGTAACTAAGTGGATTGGACACTTTAAATAAGTCGGTAGGAATGTGAAGATACTAAGTATTGTAGTAGCCATGTGTACAGAGAACCCACATTGCTAGCGGAATTTATTAGGTGGAACAAGAACACTGTTGGAGGAGATTCCTTTTACAGACAAATTTAAGGAAGTTTTCTATGACTATGGTAAAGATACCCCCCAAAAAATCAGATTTAGAGTTTCCTTGCATGCTAAGATCCCACTGTAGGAATGTTGTTTTGAAAGCATCTAGTTGACACTCCAGACCCCTGTTGGGCTGTGTCCAAATCTAGACCAGTCAGCTACGGCTTTGGCTAGCTAGATGTTAAAGTCTCCAAGAAAGGAGGACTATAGCCTTTTGAAAAATCTTCTGGGTAGAGCCTGCACTAATTTCCTTGTGAAGAACATTTTCTTACTGTCCAATCTAAAATTTCCAAGACGCATTGTGGCTCCTACCCCATGCTGTTCTGGTTTGTCTATCATAACTGAAAATTGAGTTGTTGCCTCAGTTCTTAAATAAAGTTTTGGTAACTGTAGGTAGCTATTAACTCATGTCTTAGACACAGCATTGCCAGACTAGTTAAACCCAGCTACTTCAGTCACTTCTTGTATTGGATCTTGTGCCCCAACTGGTGTTGCAGCCTTCTCTCCACTTTCTCCGCAGAACTGTGGGCAGTGCAAAACTGGACTGGATATTCAATGTGCAGCACTACTAGTTCTGAGCAAAGAGATGGTTTTGTAGCCCAGTGTGAGGATTTGCTTGCTTGTCATGGAAGTGTACTGTGGATTACAAAGGTTTTGTTCATACAGCAACCAAGAGCATTACAATTTGTGATGTGAACCCCCAAAGTTTTCATCTCTTGTGAAAACTTAACTCTGAGAAAATTGAAAGAATATATCTCTGGTGACAGTGTCTGGACATTTTCTCCAAGACAGGTAAAGGAAAGTACTTTAAAAAGTAGTTAAATAAACGCTTTTGGTGTGAAATGTGAAATGCTTTATGCATGATAGACCTTGGGTGTCCCAGCAGAAAGAAATAAACACAAAAGAGATGTTAATGTAAAGTATTTAAAATCAGAGCTGTCCAGCTAGACAGAACTGCAGATTGTAAACAGTGCTTTGTAAATTCTGAAAGTAAACAAAACAAAAACTCCCTAACTCTCATAAATTTCAGCATGCAAAAGTATTAAAATTATAAAAAATTGTTGATCCTTTCCAATTAATATTTTCTTAGAAAGAAATTTAAATCTTTAGCAACATATTAGTTTCCAAAACATTCAAATTATATAAGTTTAAATATTACATAAATCTATATATTTATGTTTGGTTCTCATTATTCAGCTTTCCATCTGCTTGTATTCCCCTCATGCTTTCTCTCTCACCGTTAAGTATATTTTCTAGTAACCTACTAACAGGAGATTCCAAAAATGGGTGTTGGGATTCTCTGTTTGGTCAAGCAGTTGCATGAGGATGAATAAGACAGCAGGTTCATTTTTCCTCAAGGACAGAATTTACGTGTTACTTTATCGATGAACAATTTAAGAGCCTGGTTGGATGCCACTGGGCATCAGTTACAAGTCCTGTAAGGATCTGGCATGAATTTACTCACAATTAATGAGATGCCACCAAAGTTGAAAGAAATGTATTGATGTCCAATAGCAAAGTAATCAGACCCTCAAAAGCCCAGGTAATACGAACATCTTTCACAGAGGTCTCATCTATCTTAAATGCCGTGAATGGATTCGCTGCACTTCACAAAGAGAAAGCAGCATAGAAAAAACGAGTACAATACTGGAAACTTCCAAACACAAACACAGGGTATCTATCAAAGACAATATGTAAACTTTGAGGGGATGCTTTAGTGAAATTTTCCCTTTTGTCACTATTTGTATAGATCAGGCAGAAGGAGGCTTTAAAAGTCCAGGCTACAGGATCTGTGCTATTTCATTTCTGGATTTTCCTCTCTGTGGGAAAATCTAATGTCAGCAGTTAAGTGCATGGGTTTCATGGTGTTTGAGCAGCAAATGCAACAAAACAAGACAAAAACCACCAACATTTTGATAGAAATTACTCTAAAATTTGAAAAGTAAAAGTACGCCTCTTAAACACTACTTTTCTCCAGAGTGCCTGTGTCACTGGACTCTAAAAGTGTCTTTGCTATGTAAATGTGGCAAATGAGTCTAGGTTCTGGAATCTATTAATTGTTTTATTTGAGAAAACTGAAAAGTGATCAGATCTTAACCAAAGAAGTAGCAGCAATGATATGCAACTTTATATTACAACTTAAGAGTGCTCTAAGTTTTTAAGCCCTCCTCATCCCAAAGGAATTTGGACCCTCCCCAGCAGTAACCTGGTCAGAGACATCTGCTTGCATTCTCCTGGCCCATGACTCTGAGGGATCAGAAGACTCAAGTCACCAGGTTTTCTAACTTACTCCAAGAGAAAATTGAACTGCTGGCATTTATTGTATTTAATGCAACTGTTTGACCAAACTTAACTGAGAGAAATTATGCAAGTTAGTAGAGCCAGACAGTAAGAACACATTTGCTGGTATAATGGTTGCTTCATTGGTTTGGAGGTAACTACTGTTAAAATTTCCAGGCAGAAAAACTCGAACCAACAGTTAGTTGCCATGAGCAGATGAGAAAGATTCTACACAAATTAATGGTTACAATTACTTTTTACTTAGTTATAATCATAGTCATATTCTTGAAATTGAAACTCATTTCTCAGAGGGGGGTTTTTATTTGCACTTGAGTGAGCTAGTTAAAAAAGAAAGAACCTGTGTTGAATAAATTGCTTAAAAGCACTCATCAAAAAAAATACTACTCCACACTATAAGTCTTTCTAAATAAATTTGAGGAAACAAAGATGGATAAGTAATTATGTCCAAGTCAGCACATTCTTAATATAAGCACCAAATAAATGTCATATTACATAACTTTACTGTGGGTAGCTGTGACAATAAGAATATGAAATTATTAATGCTATTGAAGTGTTTAGAAAAATGAGGGGCAGCTAGAAACCAGGGCAATATCTTTCTCTATTGCAAGTGTTCAAATGCATCAATAGTGCCCATTTGTTTAAAACTGAAGCTAAGTAATGGTGCGTGAATATTTTCTGATGAACTACAGTTTTTATTTTCCTTCAATTAAAATGGAAATAAGGAAGATATTCTTTGCATGTGCTGGAACATCAGCTTAAAATGAATTTCCCAAATATCTTTAGCTGCTCAATATAATGATTGGTTTTAAAAAGCTATGTAATTGATTAGACTAGAGTACGTATCGCATTGTGGAGCATCGTGTAAAAATGCTTTGATATTGACTGTTCTTATAATGAAATTTTAACTAACCCTCACTGCATCAGGATAACTATGAGTATATTATGGTTAGTCTCAATAGGATTTTCCCAGCAAACAATTTTGATGGCATATTATATGAACTGTCTTAAATAAGGATTTGATAGCTCTAAAATTAACATCACTTTTTAATTTACCGCATTTTTGTGTCAGTTACTATACATGCTCAACAGTTTAAATACGTGTTCACTCTTGCATAGTACAGTTAAATAAATGGTTTCATATGGAATTAGTAATTGGTTATACTTGAGTAATACATGTGGAAAGTTTAAACTTTTGCCATGAAGAAGATGAACATATGATGTGAGCTTTCAGATACGTACACAGAGCAAATTTCACACAATCTCTTCAAAGATTTAAAGGTCTGTCATGAACCCAGACTGCAACTCCAGAGAGATGTAAAACATTTTATTTGAAAAAACCCCTCAAGTTACTTCTGCATTCTTTGTTTCCCAGGTACTACTGATAAAACTGATGGGACCTCAGCTGGGCTTCTTTAATGTTACAGTCAGTGATGGCCTGGCAAACCAGTGTTGGAAGACTATTCGTTCATGGCCATCTCAAATTTGAGCTCAAAGGAGGAACACATTCTTACTCTAAATAGTCTCTAGCAGTCTGGGTGAACATGTTATGAAATCTGCTTATATTCAAAACATACTGCACAAGAAATTGGTTGATTTCATGCTGACTCTGACCACTGAAAGTGAGTGCAACTACAATCCAGCACCATAACATTTAATCTGTTACTTACAATCCTTCCAAGGTGACGACTAAAGCCCTCCAAATGGAAACATGTTTGGGCATGTATATCCTTAATTATTAATATTACTAGAACTTTTTCCCATTACTTACTGTCTCTATGGATGTTTAAAAAAACAAAAATAAAATGGGTTTGCACTTCTGGCTGAGAGAAGAAAAATCATTCAGCAACAAGCTGTGAGGTTACAGTCAATGTGACTAGGATAACCAGCGAGTACGGGGAAAAGAAGCGGGAGCACAAAGATGTTTGAGCAGGAATTATTGCTTCCTGTGAATAGAATTAAGGGGAAAAATTGGGGAAAATGTAAATTAAGAACAAAAAGAATCTGAAATATCCTTCTGCCCATGTTCCCAGAGATCACTTGGAGACTATCTATGATTATATCATGAGTTAGCCTGATGGATGCAACAGGAAATAGTAAAAACACCAGTGATATCAGTGGTACTTCTCTGGTTTGTTTGATTGGATTTCACCCTCTGAGCACAAAGCAGAAAGAAAGAAAATGTATCTCTCAAAATATACAGAGCTCAAGAAGAGCAGCAGTCGCACGGATAATTGGTGCTGTTAATATGTGTGTTACGGATTCTGCATTTTGCTCCTCCAGAAACTTTGAAAACTGAAGCTAATTTTGGGCACTTGGGTGCATCGTTACCAGCGCATTCAGTTAAAAAAAATAGTCATTTCCTCTTCTGTGCCACCTCACTGGACGCCTGAATAAAAAACCATTAATGTCCCTCCTCCCTCCTCACAACTCTAGACAACTCAAGCTTAAAGAGGATAATCAGAGGAAAAGGGCATTATTTCACAGTGATGGAGCAGAGAGAGGTTATTTGTAATAAATCATTTTTATGTGCCCCTCAAATATTTGAAGTATCTACTTGTAACTTTACCAGTTATAATCAGTAACTATTTCCACTACCCTTGAACTTTGAAGTCCATTAGAATTTAAAAAACACTCTTCTTGAAGAACTCAGAATTTCACATGAGGCTATTTTAGTCAATGTTCTTAATCTGCATCCAAAACAACTTCCTTGACTATTTAAACTGTATTTTGAAGCTCTGCTCTTCAGATTGAGAGAACCTCTGTGTGATACTTGCAATCTCACTGAGAGAATAACAGAGTGGAGGACATTCATAAGTTGAAGAAAAGTACTTTTGAAATAATTCATCTGGCAATGTTAGCAGCACATTCATTCACACATCTCAGGACATATCTATTTTACACACACACTTTCTGTAGATGCACGTTTTCCAAGTAACTTAAACTGCAAAGAAACATTAGCACTGCTTTGCAGACAAAAACACAACAAGGAGAGGTGAGAGCGCTGCCAAATATCTTTGACTTCAAGTCCTCTCCTGGTGCTATTTTATTTATTTCTGGTACCTGGTGGTATATCTCAGACAGGCAGAAAAGATGGTTAAAACAAATGCAGGAAAAGGTGTGTGAAAACAGTTACAATCTTCCAAGAATATTTGGAGAAAGATATGAAGGGCAATTAACAGCATTTCCTGGCTCAAAAGAAGTGAGCTGCATATTTATTTAATACCATCTAACAAGCAACAATCTCTTGTGAGAAAAGCATCTTTGTTTAGATTTTCCCAGACAATGAGAGCAAAATACAGGTGTCACGGGTTAGAACCCTACCTGTATTTTAACTAAGAACATTTAACAAAGTGTTAGACATAAAGGGAGGGTTTAAGAAAACCACTCATGAATTTGCAGGCAATGAAACAACTTATTTTACCAGCTAATTCTCCCAGTTCTCACATATTTGCAACCATCCCATCCTCATCTCCATTAATGCCATGGGTCTGTATTCACATCCCATCCTTACTGCCATTACTGCTCTGGGTTAGAGATGCAAAATATATTTTAACAAAAAACTTTTAGCTAAAGTGTTAGACACAAAGAGAGGGTTTAAGAAAACCACTTACAAATTTGCAGGCAATGAAAAAAGTGATTCAGTTTGGGGGAAAAAATGCAACAAAACATTGTAATTAACTCCACATACACCAGAAAAAAAACCTGACTAGATGTACACACAGAACTTTGTCACAATGCTCCTACACTGAGTTGATAAAATGTCCAGAACATCTACATCTTAGGCAACTCGTGCTACTTTTGAAATTGAGTGGGGACAGTGTCCTTAATCTGTCTTCCTGTTACACACTACAACTGTGACTATCTAGCCATGTATTGGTATGTTTGTGTGGGATGTATTAGCAGATCAAGAGAGATTCTTCTCCCTCTCTTCTCTGCACTAGTGAGACCACATCTGGAGTATTTGTGTCCAGTTGTGGGCCCCTCAGTTCAAGAAGGACATGGAGATGCTGGAGGGAGTCCAACGTAGAGCAATGAGATTGATGAAGGAAGTGGAACACCTCCCTGGTGAGGAGATGCTCAGGGAGCTGGATGTCTTTAGCTTGGAGAAGAAGAGACTGAGGGGTGACCTCATTAATGTCTAAATATGTGAAGGGGGGTGTCAGGAGGATGGAGCCAGGCTCTTCTCAATATCATCTAGTGATAGGATGAGGGACAATGGATGTAAGATGGAACATAGGAGGTTCCACAAAAATATGAGAAGGAACTTCTTCACAGTGAGGGTGATGGAACATTGGAACAGGCTTCCCAAGGTGGGTTGTGGAGTCTCCTCTGGAGGCATTTAAAACCTGCCTGGATATGTTTGTGTGACTTGGTCTAGGTGATCCTGCTGTGGCAGGGGAATTGGGCTAGATAATCTTTGAGGTTCCTTCCAATCCCCAATGATTCTATATGGCTTTCCTATGGTTCTGATAAATTTCTGGTGTGTGATTAAAACAGTGTATTACTCTTTCTGGTACACATATTAATATTGGAGGAAAAGATCCTTTCTGGACATGTTGTTCTATCTTTAATTAACATTTCTTTTAATATAAAACACCTTGGGGGCAGGATTTAAAGTCATAAATGGAATGCTGACTGGATACTGTCCTTAGAGATGTGAGAAGCAAGGAGAAAAAACTGCTAAACCATGAATTAAGGTATTTTAGGTAGGATTAAATGAAGAAAGCACATTTAAAAAATACATATGTAATAAAAAATAATGAAATAAATTTTATTTGCTTACTGCTAGTAAACTAGTTCAGCAGGATAATTACATGCATTCCGCTGCAGAAATATCAGCCACCCCAGTCCCCTAATGCATATGCATTATGTATCTTAAATAAACAACCATCTGATCCAGCCATCTGAATGTGATTTAGCCCCAGTAGACTTTCTAGGCACTCTGACACATGTTTTCTGCTATGTTTGAAAGAATTCAAGATGACTGTTCTTTTGTCAGTGACCTTTAATTTAAAAGATAAACACGCTGTTCCGTAATCATCGCATCTTTCCAGGCTAACTAGGTATTCTTATTTCCATCTTTGAATAAAATGAAGGGGGGGGAAAAAAATAGCTTCTGAAATACTAACACACCTCTCCATGTTTTTATCACCTGAAGTATTACTGCACTTTAATTACCAAACTGAGAGCAATGGGATTTTGTCACATTAGGAGAACAGCAGCTACATATTTAAGACACAGGATAGAACAAACAATATAAATGGAAAATGTCACAACATATTTCTCCTTTCTAATACTCCCCACAGAGCAGACTGAAACTTCTCTTTCTGGAGTGAACACATTGTCAATAAAAGGCGTATTGTTTGTTTCTTCTCTCATCCCTCTTTTCCATTACACTATATATTTAGTGTAATGTGTATATTTAATGTCTATTAATGTGTAATTTATGTATATATTTAACGCTAGAAATAATTTTTCCAGTAGGTCATTTTCAGATGTAGAATACCAGTTCCAAATCAAAGCAAATTGGTTCTCAGATTCACCACATATAAAGGGTAAAATTCTGAGCCCTGGAAAAGCTTTTATGAAGTCTGTTGGATCAATTTTGCACCATTAAAAGATCTATTTTCAAAGACCAGATACTCAGTTGTTTCTGAAAATGATCCTGTCACTTTTGAAAAGCTTTTGTTCTTAATATGTATTATGGGGGGGGGAACCCCCAAAACCCAATAACAACAAAAAAACCCATGACTGCAAGCTCGTTTTACACGCAATAAAATCCATGCTTCCATGAGCCTTTGGGAACCTATAATATTCTAAACTACACTCGTGCTCATTGCTCTGAATTCTTCCTGTGAAATGCTCAGAGTTCACGGGATTTGCCTGTTTCACACACTTACTGAATTTGTAAAACAGAGTTGAATGGGGAACAGTTAATGTTTCTCTTCTAAATTTTACTAGGATCAGAACAGGAACACAACATACTGCCTCTTTTGTATTAGTGAGGATGATCATCAAGTGAGATTTCCAAGAAGAAGAATTTACCTTACTAACAGGTTCCAAAACAAACAATCAGAAAGAATACAAAGTTTGAGATCCAGCAGATCTCAGACAATGTGTCAAGTTCTCAGACAATAAGCAGATCAAGAGAGGTTCTTCTCCACCTCTACTGTGCACTGGTGAGACCACACCTGGAGTATTGTGTCCAGTTCTGGGCTCTTCAGTTCAAGAGGGTTGTGGAGCTTCTGGAGAGAGTTCAGCTTAGGGCAATGAAGATGATAAAGGAGGTGGAGCACCTCCCTTATGAGGAGAGGCTGGGGGAGCTGGGTCTCTTTGGCTTGGAGAAGAGGAGACTGAGGGGTGACCTCATTAATGTCTACAAATATTTGAGGGGTGGGTGTCAGGAGGATGGCGCTGGGCTGTTCTTGGTGTCATCTAGTGATAGGACGAGGGGCAATGGTTGTAAGCTGGAACATAGGAGGTTCCACATCAATCTGAGAAGGAACCTCTTCCTTCTCAGGTGAGGGTGACGGAGCCCTGGAACAGGCTGCCCAGGGGGGTTGTGGAGTCTCCTTCTCTGGAGATGTTCAAGACCCGCCTGGACGGGTTCCTGTGTGACTTGGTCTAGGTGATCCTGCTGTTGCAGGTGGATTGGACTGGATGATCTTTTGAGGCCCCTTCCAATCTGTAATGATTCTATGACTTAGGAAAGAACTTTCTACTACTGTTATTTTTTGCCAGTAGAAGGCCTGCTAGCACACGTAGTTTAAGCTGAAAGAAAAGACTAATATTGAATATCACTAAGATTTTCAGAATTCTACGTTATTCTCACACAACATGATTTCAGACAAGCTACATCATTTCCACTGAATTTGTTCTGAACCTTATTATTCTCTCAGACAATTTACATGATGGACTTTTATGTGCAAAGACATTCCTGAAGGCAGAAGTGCTCTCTATGCATAGACGTGGCCTCAACTGACTCAGAGCAGTGACGTCTGCAAGAAGCATCTACTTAGCTTGGTGACATACATCACTGCATCCAGGATGGTAGAAGTCATGCAGGGAAACTTGGTGTGGATCTTATTCTGGAGAGTGCAGTGTAAGACCAAGGATAGATATGGTGCTCAACTATATTAAAATCAAAGCCTATTACTTTTACAATCAGGTATTTGATGATCCCATTCCAAAGAACATGTTGAACTTTTCATGATGCTAAAACTACTTGAATAATATATGTTCAGGAAGTGTTTCAGGAGGTATTTGTATGTTTCAGATAATAAACATATAGCATGCCTTATTAGAAAAACCACCACTGATGTTCATGTTTCTCTTCCTACCTTCTGGGTCACGATAGAGAAATAGTTGCTGTGTACTGTCATTTAACAATTCAACTTGGCAACGCTTTCAAAAGCCTTCTGAGAGGCTTTAAGTTAAAGATACCTTTGGAAATACTATCATAAACTTTCCCTGACACAAACAAAACACAACTAAATAGTCAAAAAGATTAGTGTGGGAATTAGGGCTAAGGATCAGAAGCAGAGAGTCGGGTTGCTTCTTCATAATCTGATTCATTCATGTTATTAACCACAGTGTAGTACAGTCTCTTGCTGACCATAAACAACAAAAGAACAGACTACATTATCTATTGGCTTTACAGAATCTAAAGTTTTGCAATCTTATCTAAGAAATTGGAAAAAGACCGTTGAGTGCAATCTGGATTTTAAAAGACTTACATGAAAAAGATGGGGCAACACGAGTTGCCTTCTCTATTATGTTTGCTTATCACCTTATCTTAGGGCAAATGCAGAAGCTTTGATTCTCTGTTTTACAGCACTAAAA
The DNA here is from genome assembly GCA_013400115.1 of Rhinopomastus cyanomelas. NCBI lineage: Eukaryota > Metazoa > Chordata > Aves > Bucerotiformes > Rhinopomastidae > Rhinopomastus > Rhinopomastus cyanomelas. Next base: position 683,761 of record VXBP01004470.1, read on the forward strand.
AATCCTCCTGTGTCCTTTTCTCTTTCACTGGCACTGTCCTACCTGCTTTTGGATGTCACAGGCAAGGGCTTTGCAGAGGGAGTGATTAAATGATATGCGGTCCGTCCTTAGCAGTGATGGTGATAATTGCATAGAGAACCGCGACTAAGGAGTAAGGATGTTCCCCTGGAACTGGTCACAGAATAAAACATCAGATCTGTGCTGCTCTCAATAGCACTGGGTGTCTCTTCATTACTGCCCTATCACTCTTCTGAAATTGATCCCATTTCATCCACTTTAATGAAGTTTAACAAAAAATGTCACTGAAGAATTTCAATGTCGTCTCCTTCCTCAGTAGCTGACTTTCTGCAGAGCACTGAAAAGAACAACCTCCTTTCAACAAGCGTGCAAAGTGAAACACCTACCATACATGTAATTCCATAGTTTCCTCTCATTAATCAAAATATTAAGGGGTTATTTTAAAATACATTCTCTTTCACAAGACAAAGTTTTTATTCCACCTTGTAATTCTAAGAACGTGACTCATATTTTATGAAGTTACATCTCTGGCCCAGTCACATGCTTCAGTGAGCACGGAATGTTTTATCTTTTCCTGTGTTGATTGCCTTTGCTTTAGTACAGGCAATGTTATTTTCACGTCAGAAATGAGGAGCAGAGTTTCTCTGATGGACTGTTTACCTTTTTTTTTTTTTAATTTGGAATTGTACTCTCGAGCCCTCTACTTCAGAATGGAAGAAATGCAACAAAACCTCAAAATCTCACAGGAATATCCTCAGAACCCTAGGAATTTTCATGAAGAGTAAGTTAAGTCACAAAAACATGCACGTTGTTTTCACAAATGTTTGTTTGTTTGCTTTCTTTAACGTCATCTCCTTGCAGTTTGCCTACTGACAATATTTTAGTGTGAAAATTTCTTTCTCATAGAAGCACAGTGTCTGTACAAGCATGCAGGGCAGAATGCTGCCATTTCTTCAATGCCATATAAGCACAACATTTCTTGAAGAGAAATCACTTCATTGGTACCCATTAATTCCTCAGTTTATGTACTGCAGTACCACACGCTGGGCAAAAGACTTTATCCCTGCCTCATACAGAATGAACGTTGTTATAGCTGCTATTATTTGATGTAATTGCAGTGGGTCACATATTTGTGTCACTTAAATCAAAAACCAAATATAGGAATGCTCAAACTGATGGAATATCTATAACTCACCCAGAAAATTAATAATATACTACTTATCAATCAATAGATTTGTATTCACATATTTCTATACCATAAGTGAGAAAACTAGGAAACAGGAATTAACGTGTTATTTCTGAACTCATAAACAGTTGCTAATCATAGAATCTTAGAATGGCCAGGGTTGGAAGCGACCTTACAGATAATCTAGTTCCAACCCCCTTGTATAGGCTGGGACTCCTTCACTAGAACAGGTTACTCAGGGCACCAGCCAACCTGGCCTTCAAGACTGCCAGGGATAGGGCAGCCATAACTTACTTGGGCTACCTGTTCCAGCATCTCACTACCTTCACAGCAAAGAATTTGTTCCTAATGCCTAACCTAAATCTTCCCTCTTCAACCTTCTAACCCTTTCCCCTTGTCCTCTCGCTATGCATCCATATAAAAAGCCCTACCTCAGCTTTCTTGTAGCCCCCTTCAGATATTGGAAAGCTGCTAGAAGGTCACCTTGGAGCCTCTTCTTCTCCAGGTTGAATAACACCAACTTGCTCAGCCTGTCCTCATATGGGAGGTACTCCAGCCCTCTGATCATTTGAGTTACACTTCTCTGAACACCTTCCAGGAGCTCTGTGTCCCTGCTATGTTGGGGACAACAGAACTGGACATGGCATTCTAGGTGGGGTCTCACAAGCGCAGAGTAGAGGGGGGAGAATCACCTCACTTGGCCAACTCACAGTGCTTCTTTTGATGAGAAGAGGAAGAGGAAAAGGAAGGGAAGAAAAATGACATCTAACATAAAAAAATTATGATCAGTTCTGTCTTGGGATCTTGAAGTTTGCTCTCTCCCAGTGATATTTGATAAGAGTTATTATATTAATTCTTATGGGGAAGGAAAACAGTCTGGCCAGAAGTGCATACAACCCTTTGCTTTCTCTACTGGAGATTTTTGAGCAGAAAAGAATATGTGGACAGAACTCTACTCCTAGGGAAGTCCTTCTGTCAAAATAGTTGTGCTCTGCTGAATGTTTTCTTTGTTAGATATGAGAATGATGTGAGGGCTTATGTCTGCCCATATGAGTGTACCATGGTTCCAGAGAAAAGTACACGGGACAGGTCATAAAAACAGAAAATTAAGATTTACATATGCTGTACTTCAAATGTGGTTGAAAAAAAAGTCTGTTTTAAGAATACGAGAACTCTGAATTCCCTTGCTACTCTGGTTATTTAAAATGTCTGGCCTACCACGTTTTACATCTATGATTAATCTCTAAATCCCCTAAGTAACAAATATTCCATCATACTTTTCCATATGGATGTGAAGTTTCTTGAGGAAATGTAAAAAAACCCATTACTAATTAATCCACCAAACTAAAAACGTTCTGTTTTCTTTGCATTCGTGTTCTCCACTGTTCTTGTAGCCTCTTGATCCCATGTACTTTCTCCCTTGCTGTTTGATTTTTGGTTTCTCGTCCCTCCCTGTCTCTGTGGATCCCCAGTGACAACACCATATTTCCTCCTTTCCGTTTTATTTCTTTTCCTGGACTCCCACAGTAACAAGTTCCCTACAGGTGCTCAGTATTACTCTTCTTATATTGATATATATTGCTCTCTGCCTTTCTATGGCTATGCTATATGACTAACATGACATTATTGCAACTTCAGACACACTAGAACATATTTTACTGGTCCAAGTCTAATTCCAGTTACTTCACTTGGTAACTTATTTTTTTGAAGTTTGTTTGGTATATTTTCCATATGAAGACATCTGGCTTTTTTACATTTGTACACTTAAAAATTAATGTCTGTGATACAGTCCTGGGCATTTGTGAAGCTTTTTGTGTAGATTAGCACCAAACAGTGTCAAGTCACCCTTCTCTTTCAAGGGTGGCACACTGTGTACTGTATTATTCAAACAGTTGGCATCTTCTTAATAAAAGTAGCCCTAGCTGTAAAGCAGTCTCTCTTGGGTCACTAGACTATGAATGAAATCAGTGGCTGTGATCACATTTTGGAAATAAACCCACTTTATTAAGCATTGCAGGCTTTCTAAGTAGTTGGACACAAATAAGGAATATTTCAGTTGTATATTTCAGAAACATTTACTTTCAGCTAAGAGTGAGAAAGTATGATCAAGGATATTGACTTTTATAAGAATAATTTAAACAAAATATTTTTTCACTCACCAGCACGTATCTGTCTAAATAGAAGTCTAAAATGTGAAGAATAACTATATTCAATCAAAAATTAATGTCATTTTTGCCTGTTTACTAAGGCAAGACAATGAGTTGTATTAATTTAAGGTTGCAGTAGGTTTATAAACAGCTGTTTTTCTTTTTCCTTTATACAAAATAACTTATGCTGTGGGATGCTACTGGTTTTTGTTTTCTATTACCAAACACTAGCTGTGTTTAGTAAAGAAAAGTAGTTGCTATGAATTTACCCAGAAATAATACAATCTTGTAAAAACTACATCAGATGCATTTTGGATTTTCAGTCAAAATCTGCTGTCTGGGACGATGTGGGAAATATTAGTCCTAGACCTATCTTCATAATGGTTAACATACTGCTCAAAGACTTAACTTTCCAATCTGGAACTCTACTAGCAGATATTGTTTATGGTAAAATTAATGTAAGAATAGTAGGATCCTTTTGTTTTTCTTTATGATGTCAAATAATTACATTTTCTACCTGTTTGATATTCAAGCATTATGTAGATTTATCTTGCTGAACATTCTGATTATTAAGAATGCTAAATTCTTCCAGAACTGTAAACCCCCACCCTCCCAACAAACAGTATTTGCAAAGGCAGTGGTTTTAGAAACCTTTACCTATTGCAAGATGCACCCTTTTTCCCAGTAAGAACACGGTTTCCTTCAGTATCAAATGTTAGACTCGACATCATGTTGATGAAGTTTTGTGCCAGATTAGAACACTGACCTCCTAATGGATGTGACATTTACCTTTGGCGTTTAAAGTCAGTGGTTTCCTTCTAAGTTTCTGTGTTTTCCATGCTGTCCTTTCACATGTTTAACCTTGCATTCATAGGCTGACTTTTCATCGTGCATAAATATTTAACGTTGAATTCAGTGCCTGTCACTTGGTGACCAGAGGAAAGATTTTCAGCTGCACAATTCACTTCATGAAAAGACAATTTTTATCTTCATTTATTAAAGGTCCTCCCACTTTATTGGAAAGTTGTAATTTACTAATAGACACAAATATAAGTATAAAACATCCAACTAGTATGGGTTAAAATCAAATAGCAAATTGGATCCCTGTAGGGCAACTTGGCAAACCCTTCCAGCATTACTTTTACTCAGATATCAAATAAAGCAACAATAGTCCACACTTAATCAACTTATATAACATTTTATATCTTTCTACACATCACTTTACGCTTCGTTGTCTGCTGGTGTTTTTAGAGATTTCCCTTGTTGGTAATGTTTTGTGTTGCTACCAGGTCTAATTTGGCTTTCAGCTAAGGCTTTGAATTTTTTATAATAAAGTAATTTACTGATGCTAGAAGATAAATTAGCACTGCAAATGCAGTTAAATTGCATAATCACAGAGATTGATTTTGTGTTAGCCTTTGAGATGTATAGATACCTTGTGGCATCTCTGTCAAGAAATGGCACAGAAAGCAAAAGCCTTTCAATTTGTCTGGAAAACAAGGAAAAACATGTCAAAGGACCAGAGAAATAGTGCAGCTGTTTGAAGGGAATGCCTAGCAGTTCATAACTGTTCAATGTACAGGTAGCATTGAGATCCTCCCACTTTTGGTATAAATCATCAAATACTTTTTCACATTAAGCACAATTTCTTTGTATAGCAAAGAGTGGGATTTGTTTGTTTCATTTGCACATTCTCACTGATTTGGAAGGAAAAAAAATATCAATTTAGAGTTCATTTAATTTAATTTAGATTTCTGCAGATTGGTTATATTCAGATCAGACTTGAAAAGATTAAGGCATCCTGGGATTAATGTGGTGGTGAGACTACATCCCTGAACACATGCAGAAAGCAAAGTTATCTCTCTTGTGAATAAAAGCATTTTAGTCAGAGTTCTGTGTGAAAGTAATCACCACTTGGGTGCTAGCATCTTCTAAGCAGCCACTTGTAGGGACACTGTCACTTGTAGGGACACTCAGTGGTAACCACAGCTTTGGTTCTGTGTGTTCTCTGTTGCAGTCATAAGGACTGAGGTGCCAAGAATTGAAGTGTGCAAGGTGGGACTTTTGCAGACTCTAGGTACCAAATCTGTGATCCAGATTTCTCCACTGCTGGCTAAGGCAGCAGGCACTCTTGTAGTCCTTGGTGGACAATAAAATAGCACAGTCTGTCTGCAACGAAATAAATCTGAAATAATTTTACTGCACTCACAAAAGGGGGGAATTTTTTGCATATTCAGTCACAAAGCCATAAAGAAAAATACAGGGAAAGCCCCAGTGAGGTACATACATGAACCACTCGTAACTGAACTGGAAACAGTTTGTGATTAATAACTCAATAATGCTGACTGTAAGTCACTGTCACTGGAGGCACTTGCTCACATGCACTGATCTATACATTCTTGAGCTCATGTCTTTATTTTCCTTTCAAAAGAAAATGCATGAGTTCATCATCAAAGGCAGGTGAGTCACAACAGGAGACAGAACTTATAACAGCAAAGAACATAGAAACAGGATAGGAAAAGTGCAAAAAAATAGTTTTCAGGACAAATACATGGACCTGACCAAAAACCTTCTCTTAAAAAAACCCCCAAACTACAAAACCTCACAGTATGGTAAACATATCTTTAGAAACAGGAAAGTGGAAGCAAACAAGGAATGAGGCAATGCATGGAAAATAAGGAAAATGTACTGTGACTTACAAAATTAGGTCAATTCAGTATTTCCTGGAACGACGATATAATTTCTGTATGGAAATAACTTTCACAGCTTTACATTTTGTGACTGGGTGAGAATTTGATGTCGTTGTACATTTACATTGCTTTATTTTGTTGGGATTTTTTAAATATTGTACTCACTCTTGGTCTTTTAGTTTCCTATAACCTTACCAGTCCTGACAATATTTAATACATAACATGTATGAATTACTGATGTGAAGCACTTCATATCAGAGGTAGTTTTGTAATACATTTAACAATTTGTAGACTTCTCAAAACCCCAAAATATAAAGACTCACTTATTATTAGTCCTTGGTGTATTAAGAAATTATTCCTTGGTGTATTGGGGCTTGTGGAGTTTCCTTGGGGGTTGTCTCCTTCTCTGGAGATGTTTAAAACCCACCTGGATATGTTCCTGATGTTCTATGTTCAGTGAAAGCAGTGCTAGAATTATGTGATGTGCTCATTTCAAACAACTATGTTGGAAATTGAGAACACTTTGGAACTGACTGCATTATACAGTGTCTCTGAAGCAAATTAGTTTCTATTCTAATTAATTACTGTTTTACTACTTATACCCTTGCTGTTTGTTCCAACAGAAACTAAATAGAAACTGGAAGTTTCCATCTCAGTGCTGAAATAAACACGTTACTATACAGCTAAAATTTTGCCAGTTAAACTTATTTTTAAAAAAATATTTAATAAATACTCATCCTTCACCTCTGAAAGGGTTTTTTTCTCACTAGACCATTGCATATGCTTTGATAGTCTGTGGAATCTCGTAATGGTTTGGAGTGAAGAATATCTAACTAAATCAAAAGCACTGGTTCCTGTACAAACTTGCATTTTCCTTGGAGGTATCTTGTGCAAGAAATGACCTATTAGTACAAGCTTAAACATCTGGCTCATAAATTTTTCACTTAATAATTTATGTCTGCTTTTAAAGAGGTAATTCTCACCCTGCATCATAAATCCCAGATGTCAAAATTTAGGTAAGAATTTTTTGTTTTAAAAATACAGCAATTTAATAGTATTCCTATAATTTCACATGTTAAGATACTTGCATTATTTCATACAGGAAAGCTATGCTAATTTTACATTTCCATAGATTCACAGAACTTTGCATATTAGTTCTCATATTAAGCAATGTAATAGCTTGAAACAGTTATTTTAATGAAGGGTGATGAAAGGAAACATAACAATGAAAATAATTTGGCTTCCTGAAAGAGGCTGCTCTTTCAGCCCACGTATCAAAACTGTAATTGCTGTAATAAACATTTCTATAAACTTCTTTCTCCTTTGTCATTTCAGCATTGATGAATAGAGGTAGATAACAGGTTAACTTTTCAGTGGAAACCTGCAGGGAACATTTAGCTTTCAAACAAGTAATTTCATGCTAAATTGTAGTATAGCTGGTGTGTAGCTTGACCTTCTTGAAATTACTGGGGCTTGCTCTTTTTAATTTTGGGGGCATATGCATAAGTGATGTTATTTATTGCTCATTTTTATTTCAGAAATGATAGACTTTCTTGTAAGTGACTGTATGAATAAATAACTTTTCCTCATATATTATAGCAAACATGCTGTCAAATAATACATTAGGCACACTATTGTATGAGAAATATTGCATCTCACTGTAACAGACTACAAAATGCTTTAATATAAATGAAGCCCTTGCTGAAAAAGAACAGAGAAAAACAGATTAATGTATGTAAATAAAAAGGCCAAACACCATTTTGTTTTGGCTCCTTTGTGCAGAACATGAGAGACGTGTACTTAATGTCTTACATGTTAGTTTTTAAAGCTTATTTATTAACAAATGTCATTAAGAGCATGCCATTTGAGAAAAAGAGTCAATATTTTTGTTTTGGTTTTGTCTTACAATAGCACGACCCACTAGGCATAAGAGTAGCTTTGATTATTTAATCCAAATTGGGAAGTATGAAAATAGTTTTATGGAATACAGACTGCTGTGTGGGATTTTATGAAGCAACATGAAAAGCATACAAGAAGAGCTTGAGCAGAAAGCTGGGTAATAAGAAAGCTGGAATATGCAAGTGCTTTGGTTCACCAAGACAGACAGTGAGTAAGAGAGAATCATAGAATCATTACAGATTGGAAGGGACCTCGAAAGATCGTCTAGTCCAATCCCCCTGACACTAACATATGTTTATGGCATAGGAAATACAGATAGAAAAGCAGACTAACTGAAACAGTGGAAAGTCTCCTTTCTTGTGTCCCACAGTAGCCCTGAGGATCCATCCTTTAATTACAGATACAGATTGTTTATTTCCTATTCAAATGTCCAAAGATCTGGGTTTGAGTTGGACTTTTTTCTCGTTTTCCACACTGGAAAGGTAACACTTGCACAATGAACTGTAGGATTGTGTCGTCAGTGTTTTATGGGACCGAGGATCCTTTGGCAAACTGCTTAGCACACTCTCCAACTCAACAGTGAAGCCAGACTTTAATTCAAAAAACCAAGCGTGATTTACTGGACAACAAGAGAGGACATGTGTATGGGATACTCCAGGAATGTACAGGAAGAAATGCAAAGGAAAATCTTGCAAGTCTGAAAGACACTACCTGGAGAATAAGGTCCTCCTTAGCGCATGTCAAGAAGGAAAACAGGGCAGATACACAAAGGAATCTTATCAGGCTTAGGAAGTGCACTGAGATGACTATCGCAGGAGAAGGACAAGGCTAGTCAAATGAAAGGATCAGAAATACCTGTTCTGCTCTTCTTCTTTGTGAGGAATCCACTTCCTGGACACAGAACATAAAACTTAATACAGGGATCTGCAAAAGATGCTGAGTTAGCTGCTGGGGAAAAAAAGGAACAAAGGACTTCTGTGCACAACTAGCAATTTCAATTACATCAGTGATAGCTTTGCATACAGCTATAGACATAAAACATTGTACAACTTGCAGCAAAACTGCAGTGGGGTTTCTTTCACAAGAGGTCAGAATTTAATCACTGAAGTGTTATAGAGGATTAATTCATGTTTAAAAAGATGTTAGGATATTAGTGTTTACAGATGTTAGGATAAGACACATGAAAGTGTGAAGACATATTTTACTGCCATGAAAAAAGTGCCAAATATATTCTACTGCCATCTTCTGTGAAGATCGAGCTTGCATCACTTCAACAGTGAAAAAACTGTTCTTATCCTCAGATTTACTCTCCCAATCTGAAAAGTTGTCTTGAATTCAGCTTCCATTGAGGTAACATTACTTGTTTATGCAGTATTTAGAGAATGTCTTTAGTGGGCAGCAGGTGACTACAAAAGAAAATATTCAACCTACCTTCAAAAGGCTTCTCCAGTAATTGTCTGAATATAGCAAAGAAGATCAAAATGATCAAAATCCTCACTTTTCTGTCAAAATATTGTCAGAGTCCAGTACTGTTTGACCAAGTTCTTCTTAGATATTCCACATGATGAGGACTTAATGTTTAATACCAAGGTCTCTTACCTGTAGATATTTGGCATTTCACAGTATTTTGACTTAGAAGACGGGAAGCAACTGTACACTGAAATCACAACATAAATACACTTGTCAAACTACAGCAAGTGAATCACAAAGCAAATGTGATTCTTGTTAATGGCATCTGTGTGCTCAACTGTCATAGCAGTGGTGTTCCCAGCCACGAGGAAGATCTATGTGAAATGAAGCCAGCTGAAGTCTCTTTTCTCTTCAGAGTACATTCTATTGGTTTTCTGGTTTTGTACTGGTCTAGGCTGAGCCACATGAACACTTCCTTCCCATGCTGTTCTGGTTAGTTTAAGATGATATTAAGGGTCAGTCTATTCTCTCCAGTTACTACTGATAGGACAAGAGGAGAGGGTCTCAGGCTGAGTCAGAGGATGTTTAGGTTAGACATTAGGAAAACTGTCTTCACTGAAAGGGTGGTCAAGTATTAGAACAGACTGTCTAGGAAAGTGGTGGGGCCACTGTTCCTGTGGGTGTTCAAAAAGCGTGTAGGTCTGGCACTTGAAAACATCATTTCGTGGACGTAGTGTCATTGGGTTGACAGTTGGATTTGATGATCTTGGAAGTCTCTTCCGACCTTAATGGTTCTATGATTCTGTATTCACAGCCTTTTAATTTACACTGAGAAAATCAAAGTAAATTGCACAACTTGGTAGAGTTAGTTGTTTAATTGACTGATATTCATCTAAAACATAGGTCAATAGGTCACCCTCTGCAGCAGTTCATGTTGAGCCAAATCCAGATTTCCTTACAATACCTCTGATCACTTTCTATGTTGGTCTTTGGCTCAGCTTCATGAGCTTATCTCCTGTGCACATCTGCTTTAAATTTTATTGCTCAGTCACAAAGACTTTTCCCTTGACCTGCTAGAGAAGGCAGCAGAATCTATCTGAATTATCCATGATAGCCTACAATTTTTATTGTGTGCATGGCTAACATGAGCCTGTCCATAATATGCAGAAGGGTATAACCTCCACCAAAAAGTCTAGAAACTAAGTAGTAACTGGAAAAATAAAAACTTAGAAGCCAACAACAAACTCATACTTCTGTGTTGACGAAGAATATCATTTTTAATATCGTTTCCTTCATTCATTAAAGAATGAATAATAATAATAAAGATTATTAAGAACACACTCTAAGCTTCTCAAGTTTCAACAGAAGACAGCTTTGTTTTATTGCATTTGGTCAAAATAAAGAGGCTACCAACAGAACTACTGCATATTACAATTAACTGCTTAAACTGTGTAGTTACACCAGAAAATATTATGAAATATTTTTCATATTTCTTCATTGTGTTTAAAGTTTTTCCAGAGTTACTTTTTTCCAAAGATAAGTAAACTGTTCCCGTATGTCTTTATGAAGTCAGAGATTTGCTGAGAACTTCAGAATTGGGGGAGAAACTAGTTGTCAGCATAAAATTTCCCGTTAGCCACAAATATAAACAACTTGTGGAGGGAGGAGTATGAGACCAAGTTTTCATCAACGTGACACCAAGTGATACTAATATAGATTATAATAGCTCCAAAGACCCTCTGTGGAATTGTGCCAGATGTTCACCACAGTATATGTGATCAGAATGAACCCTTAAAACTTTAACAGTAGTGTTAAGGGAATAGATGACCCGTCATCAGACACACAGTACAAAACACAGTGTCTTAGCTGCCTACAGTTGCTCTGCAACACTAGCACAATTGTCAGAAAAATAAATTCAGAAGCACGCTGCACAGACTGTCTTTTTAATGCATATTTTTGGTGTTGCATTTCTACTTTGCAGAGCTGTATTGATTTCTTTTCTTTCTATGGTTGATTAATATTACAGGAAGGCATCACATTTATTAGCATAGAACTGAACAGAAGTACAACTGCTTTTGCTCATAAATGAACGAACAAACAAACAAGCCCCTTGTGATTTCATCTAGTAACATATGCAAGCCAAACTTTACAGAACAGAGATGTAGCCGCTGTCACGGTTTGAGGTGCTGGGCAGATCCAGGGCTAATTGGTTTGCTTAGCAAAGGGATGGTAAACTGAAACGAAAGCAAACTGGTGGCCATACAGAAACAATAGAGAGAGATAACAAGCCCTTTCAAGAATTCCAGTTCTGTGAACACATCCTTGGGAAAACACATCAGGGACACAGCCCTTTCAAGAGGCACTGTTGTGGCAATCCAGGCTCTTCCCCACACAGTCCCTCAGCCTCCTTGCTATGCAGAGGGGGACTCTCCCAACTACAGGCCCACCAAACCACTTTCCAGTGGGTATCTCTCGAAGCTCTAGTTCATGTTTAAGAAAGTGCTGCCTTTGCCCAGGCCGGTCCTGCTCCCTGCCGTCTCTCCGGGCTTCAGACGACCTCTGCTCTCCGCTACTTTTCGTCTCATTCCGAGGCTTGTCTCGGCTGTCTTTCCCTCTTTCTTCTTCAGAGCAGGGATCGTGGCGCAGCTGTCTTCTTCAGCCATGGCCAGACAAAAACATGAGCTCCTAAAAGAAAAAAATCCAAACAAAACCGATCCCTTAGGCGAACCGAAAATACATCCCAAAGCCCACACAACCGTTTTCCCTCCTGAGCATATTCATTCACAGAGGTGCTGATTGGCTCAGACCAGGTAAGTTTGTGCCTGGAGCTAGGAATTTTCTTCTGACAACTTCTCACGGGTGGCATTTTAGCTCCTCACCAGACCACTGCCTGGCTCAAACCGCAACAGCCGCATAGTCTGAACTGGCAGAATCCTTCACACATATCTCCACAACTGCTTAGCTTTCAGAAACTGGTAGTAACCAATAAAACTGCAGTTTGCCAATGAAAGTATTAACAGACTGTTATTGTTCCAGATACTTCAGGTTGTTTCCATCTTATAAACTTCTAATATTGAATTTGGGTACCTTAGTATTGGGGTTTGGATTGATAGGAGTTCCATGCTCATTATAGTATAAGAGTTAATGAAGAGATGATTCCTCAAGAGGAACATTTTTCAGCTGACCCTCTTCTCAAGGTTGCTAAAAATTCTTAGGTTGCTAAACATCCCCTCACCACCCATGGTTTTTTGGTGTTAGTAGCTCGTTTTGAACCTTTTTGCTTATCACTGCCTCAACCCCTACCAATATAAGTTCTCTTCTTCTTCTTCCAAAACATGTCAATACCATGGCATGACAGACAATTCTGAAGCTACCAACCTGAAAAGAGTTTTTGAGCAACTAGAAAAATCACATCCAGTTAAGGCAACTGTGGCTCTCAGACTCTAGAAAGACTATAGGGGTTATCTCTAAAAATAAGCAACCATCATTCTTAGCTAATGCACATGGCCCTGCTTGGATGGATTACCTTTTATGAGTAACTGCTGTGTGGCTGTGAAATAGAAATGTTTTAATTATTACTAAGTATCACAGCACAGCAGCACATTAGGAATTGGAAGGGACCTCGAAAGATCATCTAGTCCAATCCCCCTGCCAGAGCAGGGTCACCTAGACCAAGCCACACACCAACACAGGTGGGTTTTAAATGTCTCCAGAGAAGTAGTGTGAATTTGTGAAATGAGAGCTTGTGCAGTGACTACAAGGCATTTTATGTGAGATGTATGTGATGTAATACTGAAAAACTTTTTATTCTCCATGGAGTAGCTGTTTTGATTAGCTGAATGTTCACATCACAGAAGTTCTTATGAAAAAATCGACAAAAAATATCACTATTTCAGGATTCTGATTATTAGTAAGAGATGTAGGACAAGCCTACCACTTTGGCCAAGAAAAAGTGTTTCTGGTCACATTTTCAATCATTTTAAATTCTATGTTTTAGCTAAATGACAGTGGGTATAAAAATACACTCTGAAGGAACAATCTGAGGCTGAGGTCAGGAAAAGCAGGCTGCCAGGAGTAACGTTTGATTTGCTCGCTGGCTGTTCTGCTGTTTGTCGTCACATAAAAAAGACACAGCTGGACAACAGGAGATGAGGATTCCTGTTTACTTGGTGGCATTTGCTGACAGCTTTTGAAAGTTCTGAAGGTAGAAGATTTTCTCCTCTTTAGAGGGAAAAGTCATCTACAAGAGAGAAGCCTTCCTCACACAGGACAGAATAGAGCAAAATGAGAAACGTGGGCAGGAATCCTACCTTAGACAAGAAAGACTGAGACCTTTGCAGTGTGTACAGTGAGGCCTCAGAGGTCACAGAAGAAAGGGTTCCTCAGGACTTCAGTTAGAGTTGTGAAGTTGATTCAACCCAACAAACTACTAAAAATTGATGTTTCAGATACAAATTCGGAGCAGGCTGTTCTGCCAGGACACATGGACAGGGGCTGAGTTTGCGTATAAGCGCTGTCATTTTACTCTTGGTGCTTTTTCATCCTGTAGGTCATTTACTCAGCTTGTGATCAAATATAAACGTGTTACAGAGACTGAAAAACTTTCAGTTATTTTCAGGTGTGCTTGCTTTAAAGGAAGGGAGCAGCTGGGCCTGATCCAAGTCAGAATTCTGTCTTCAGAGGTGTATGAATTTTTCAACCTGTGTGAACCATGTGCACTGAGAAGAAAATTAAGGTCCAGCAATGTGCAACCTGCTTGCAGTTTCCAAGATTACAGACTTTGGCATTGCTTTCTCCAAGGTAGCTACTGGAGCCTGGAAATTGGGAAAGATCTCCCACACTTGCTGCTTAGAGCAAACGTGTGCGAGATAATCAGAACCCCACAGGCTACTCAAAAGCTGATTGGAATAATTATGGCAAGTCGAGAGTTCTCTACCTTGGAGCTCAGCTGCAGCTTTAAGTTAGGGGGGCTTTGTTGCTAACTTTCCACATTATTTTATAGATTTGCAGTATAGATTTTTGTGAGATTAAATGTGATAATAGTATGTCTGTTTTCTGTTTTGGCTTTTTCACTCAGTGGTACTGCAATTTCCTTTCTTCTTGCTGGTAAATATAAAGGCTACAGGAAGTAAAGAGTTTATTAATAAGGTTTCAGAGAAAAGATAAACTAGAAGATGGAGGCACCTGTGTGTGACAGAAGTGAGTGTTAGGGTTTTTTCATTATATCAGAATTTCTATTAAACAAATAAAACCAAGTCACCACATATCTCTATGCTTACTCACAGCATATATATGTTATACTTACTGTTTCACTTCAAATACTTTGATGAAATTATAAATTCATTTTGAAATCTAAATCGACACTAAAAATGCTTTGCCCCTGCTCTTGGGTGTCACTGTTTCAGGACATGTGATGCCAGAGGTAGTGGACCTGAACACACCGCTGTGCACACAGCTTGCAGAGCAGAGCTTTCTTCCCATGGCTGGCACTGTCTACACAGATATGCTTTTAGATCCTTTTTGTTCTGCTGTGAATGCATGTTTAGGTATGGGCTTGCCTTGTCATATATTCCTCTGCTCATCTCTTACAAAGAATGTGTTTCTCAGGAATCGATTGAAGAGTAAATAATTAACCAGGTACATAGATCAGTTTTTGAGAGTATCTTATTGGACATGCACTGCAGAGAGAGGTAGTCTTCTAGCAGAGAACCAACAGGTCTTTGGAATCATCACCCATATTGGCCATGTACAGGTAGTTTGTATCACACAAGATTCTGTGATTCTGTGAAGTAAGACTATTTTTCTCTCTCCTGCAAAAATAAAGATAAAAATGAATGTCAGACAAAAGAGATTATATCTCATTTTAACAGTAATGATCCTTGAATTTCAGTACTTTTTTACAAATTCTCTGCACGTCGATTTTTCTGTAAAACTTCATTCCACTAGCTGGTGAAAGAAGTCAGATGTTTTTAGCCATAAGTCGTTCCTGACAATAAAGTGTGCGAAGGCTACGTTCAAATGGCTCATAATGCTTGTGTCTTACCAAGAAAAAGCACTGTCTTAATATCATTGCAATTTGCACCAGAAATGTTGTGGCTACTAGAATTGTGCTGGATGCTTTGTTTAGGAAACACTGATTCTAAAAATCTTACTATAATTTACAAAGGTGAGCCAGACTGTACCATGCATTAATAAAATTAAAGCAGTCTGGCTTCACTATATTTGCGTATGAAAAGTAGCTCTGTTTTCAATAAAGTAATAAAAATTGCATTCTTCTCATTTCTAGAGGTAACCAGCTATGACACTCAATGACATAAATCTTTGCTCAGTTCATTTTCTTCTTCTGAGAAAATAAAAATGAAATGTTCATAAAGGTGATGATCAGAGAGCAACTGTAACACAACTTCTACCCTTTCAGCCATTTTAAAACTGAATGAATGATGAAAGAGGCTCTTTATAAGATTCACTGATAAACTTGTAAAAAAAAATCATTCTGATTACCTTTATTTTCCCTTTTTGGGGATTTTTGTTTTTACATTTCTTTGTTTTCAGGAATTTAGAATGGACTCCTGAAAAGTACTATCTGAGGTTTTTTATGAGGTACCTGGAGCCTGGTCCTTACTCCTATTATAGCCTTTTGTTCTCTGTGCAGAAAACCCCTGCGAAGAAAACTTAGTCTCCTGGAATTGACCTAGTGAAATATGTAAGCATAAGAATGAAGACTCTAATATTAGGTTGCTCTTTGAGAAAGGTGTTTCTATGCTGCTTATGGCAGGGCTCATTCAGAGGGATTTAAACTAGATTTGAAGGGGATGGGATAGTTGATGGGTGCGTACCAGTGGGACAGAGCTCTAGTCCGTGAAGACCAGGTGGCCTTTTGCTGTCCTAGAGTGAAATCAGAGCACTCAGCACGCTCCCTGGAGGAGACTGAGGGGTGACCTCATTAATGTCAATAAATATGTGAAGGGTGCATGTCAGGAGAATGGAGCCAGGCTCTTCTCAATGTTTTCTGGTGATAGGACAAGGGGCAATGGTTGTAAACTGGAACATAGGATGTTCTATATAAATACGAGTGTGACGGAGCATTGGAACAGGCTTCCCAGGGGGGTTGTGGCATCTCCTTCTCTGGAGAGGTTTAAAACCTGCCTGGATGTGTTCCTGTGTGACTTGGTCTGGGTGATCCTGCTGTGGTGCGGGGATTGCACTAGATGATCTTTCGAGGTCCCTTCCAATCCCTAATGAATCTATGATAAATAAAGAACACATGGATTTCTAAACAAAGTAATAAAACCTACTCACAATGGTGTTAGCATTGCTGACATTGTGAAAATAATACTACATTTTAGAGTGTATTTTTGCTGAGGGAATGAGAGAAACATATGTATGTCTTGTACAAGGTAGACAGGGCAAGGAAATGCATATGTTCAGATTTGATTCGTTAGATTTAAAAAAGGTCTGATGGATTTTCATTCTGGAGAATTAATGGATTATTGACGGTTACCTTAAAATAGAAGGTAATGCTTTTTTCCCCCTCTGTTTTGCTGGTAGGAATTTATTCCCAAGGTTTTTTATGCAAGTTCTAACATGTGAAATTAGCTGTTATCAATAGATTGAGCTGCTTTCTTTGGGTATGCTGTTATGCCCACAGTTGTTAGTAACAACTTCGATAATTTTGACTCTTTTGTGCATCTATGATGACAAATTAAAATGGTTTTCCCTTACCAAAAATGTGTTTGACCTTGAAAACAGGTAAAAGACTCACCCTGCTGAGTAATCATGGGAAAATCAGTTAAGGATATGGTAGGTTGAATTAAACTTCAGAAAAATATACATTATCTAATGAAAGATATTAATAATTCACAACTTCAATGGAATATCCAGGAAGATGACTATTTTTATAGGCAGCCCTCAAGAGATTCAAGCTAGGATACTCCTGTGTTTATATGGCATAGTTCTTCATGCAATTTGATTTATAATTTCCTGTGACTATGACAGAGGTAAGCCCTTTCTATCTGCCTGTTGGATTGGGGAGAAATAGCTCTGAATTTAGATGATTACTTAGACTGATAGTCAGAAACACTAACATCACAACCCCACTCCCTGTTTGTGCTGCTACATACTGTGTGATGAAGAGGACTAATGAAGCTTGATGTGCTTTAACGGTTTACTGAGTGAAACCCGTGTCACGTTTTACACATTGTGGCTGTTCTACATATAGTAGTTCTGTCTGCTTAAAGGAAAGATTCTGAAAGACAGCATTGCTTCTTCTGCAGGTACACTGAACAATTTGGTTGTCGTTAGGACAACTCATCAACCTTTAGACATTTAAATCTTAGACTGCTGCTTTAAGCAACTCAACTGCATTTCCTCCATGGGCAGAGCAGACAGAAACCTTATATCTTAGAGATATATCTTACAATGAAACAAGTCTCCTAGAGGATCTATCTTTATTATTATCTAGACAGAAAAGGTAAATTGTGTTTTAGATGCTTAATGGAAGACGCAATAAATTGCTCCAACTTTTGGTGAAGTACTCAAGAGAGACTGATGATATGTTTGAAAAGAGTGTTGAACTCTTCGTGTTCCAGGTAAGTTAAGGGTTATTTCCCAAAGCAAGAGAACACAAGAGAGGATTTCTGTGAACACTGAAAAAGAAGGTTCCTAGGAGTTTTAATTCTGTAGGAACTATCAACTTAATCTGTGTTTGTTGCTATTTAAATCTTATATACCAGCCTTGACCCACAACATGCTTTAATGTTCAAATTATTAGCAGGTGTTGAATTATTAGCAGGTATTCTTATTCAGTGCTTGCTTTGACAAATTCTCAGCAGGCAGCCTTAAATCTTTACTAAAGCCTTATAGCCTTTCTGAGAATGATTTTCCTAATTACTGATGAATAAGTGCACTGCCTTCAGTGCTCAGAGCACTTACCGCTCCAAAGTTTGCTGAGCAGGGCAAGGAATCCTTCTGTTAATAACATTTTCCCAGATGATGGCTAATGACACAAGGTATTATTTTCAGTGTTTCCAAAAAGGATCATTTTAGTAGCTTTGTACAGATCTACAGATCTCCCATCATGTTTAGTAACTATAAAGCTAACATAGACATTCTAGGGCACAAAAGAGACAGATAGCTTAGAAGTAAACAAGAAATGGTTTAGAATATTAAACTCTGTGATCTCTTTCTGGGTGGAGGTGAAATGACAAGTCTTCAAGACCTTCCTGGAAGCACCTCAGAAATAGTTGAATATTTTTGTTCACTCATAACAACACATGCTAATATAACCCACCTGTAAGTCTGCACATTCTGAAGAAGATTTACAAGTACATTATAATGCTAATAATATTAGTGCCATCACTACTTTGATACCACTAACTGCAGTAATTACTTTAAAAACACCAGCATGGTGAACATCTGGAGCCAGAAAATTAAGGGACACTCTTTGGTTACTTTGATTTACATCCAAGCTGCTCATCTGAAATGTTATGCTTGAGTGCCACAAGACTCCAATCACAGTGCTATAATACGTGCTTCTTTTCTCACTCAGTATTTTTTAGAAATAAATCAAGAAATTTGAGATCCAAAGTCAGTTTATCAATATTCATTGATCTAAGAGAGTGAAACTCATTTTCAAGTTAACTTAAAGTTATGGTTAGCATAATTGATAAGGACTGTGCAGAGGCTTTAGCCTCTGATTCTTTATGTGTCTTGTTTCCTAGGTGGCAGACAGCGCTAGGACAGAGACTGTGGCAGTGCTGGAAAGTCTGGAATTTGCACAGGTTTTGAGAAAATCATGTTTATCACCTGTAAATCCATTTTTACAAAGAATTAAGCTCACATGCAAATCTCCAGTATGTGACCATCAGCCCTTAGATAGCTGGTATTCCAGCTGGTATTCCTCTTGGTTGAAGTGTCCGAGTAGCAGCTCTGCTTACCTCGGTGTCAAAAGGGTTATCTGTGTAAAATGAAGCTTAGAAAGACAGCACACCAAAAGAAACCTTGAAAGCCAGCTACAGGTTATTTCAGGCACATCCAGTGGATGCACAAGGATTTGAACCCTCAGAAGTCTACTGGAAAAGACAGTCTTTTTCATACAAATAGTAGTAGGAATATTGGGCATTTCAGCCACAATCTAGACAGAATGAAAGAAGAAAGCAAACTTCTAATAATGTGTTCATGCTGCTGTTCAGAAAATAGAAGAGAGTAAGATAGCCTGCAGATGGTGATATTAATGTTGTATGATGGACATGTTTTGCACTACACAGTACAGGTTAGACTGATTCTTTTATGTACAGTTAAAAAATTTATATCCAGACAAATCCTTCATGCTACTAATCGCTTGTAGTCTGAGCTGTGTGAAAGCAATCCTTTTCTTTTACCAGAGCTTTTTCTGTCATCTCTTGAAAATCCTCATCTCTCTTCCAGCAAAGTTGTGCTACCAAATGGTGACTCTTAAAAGCCAGCACTTCTGCGTGGAAGCACAGAATTGCCATGGTGGTGAACAGCATAAACGAGCCTATAGACATAATAAAGTACAAATGACATCAGGTGGAATTAAGAAAGCAGGTTTTTCCAAATGTTATTATACATATTTAATAAAAATACTATATTCTGAAAGTAAGATGACTTATTTTGCAACAGCCAAATAGCTTCTTATTTAGTCTGTGTTTTCTATAAATGTTGCAACTGGGAACTTCTCTTTTATAAGGTTTGAGATAGGTGAGTAGCTCACAACAGGCTAAAGTATTTAACTTCTGCAAAAAAGGCAGTTTATTCAACACATAAATTGTAGTTTACAAAATAACCATATACAAACCACCATACCTCTTTTTGCTTGACAAATTAACACTGAAGGCTTGTGAGAAAAGTCTAGATAAAATTGTTTAAGATCACTTTTCATGTGCTGCCTGCAAGCCAAAGCTCAAAAATATGGAATCATGTTTGATACTTTTACATTAAAACAGGTTTTTATGAATAAAAGAGAGTTGCACATTCTTTGTGCAGCAAGTACTTTGTGCTGCAGTAAAACGTAACGACTACCATTCCTTCCCTCTTGGAACAGCTGCGGACAGGCCCAGTTTGTGACTCAAGAACAGATCCTCTGTGTGCTGTTGTCCTTATTGTCATATGTTAACAGGTGTGCAAGTGGGGCTTGGAAAAGTGACGTGGGTGTGTGAATGCCACATGAAGGGCAGAAGGGGTTAGAACTTATGATCAGCTGATGGTGGTGAATTTTAGCTATTCCAGTGGCATTACTGCATGATCTAGATGTTAGGTTTACTGGGTTTGTTTGGATTTAGGTTGGACTGGATGATCTTTGAGGTCTTTTCCAACCTTATCTTTACTGTGATACTGTGATACTGCATGGTGTATTGTTGTCTGGGATTTACAGATCAAAACAAGAAGTCTTTCTTGCAAGGAATAGTAATACCAAGTCCATGAGCCTGGCTGTAGTATCTGATCTTCCTCATTTCTGTGCTGAGATACTTCTTTTAAGCCATTCAAGGTTTTGATCTGCACAGCTGCTGCTTCACTTATCAGTATCTACAAAGAAACTCATTCTGGGATAGTTCACTCCAGGACTGCTCTTAAAGGCAGTAGATATGAAACTGCATGCTGCACCACTCCTCTAACATTATGCTGGCTGAATTTGTACTTTCATATGACCTCATGCACATAACAGGGCATAGAACATAAACTCTTCATCTCATCTTGCAAAAATACTTCTCTGGTGAGCTGAAACCCAGTTTGTGATGTCACAGAAACACAAAATCACCATCTTATTCCCACCTGCAGTAATTTGTGATCCATACCGTTACTATGGATAATTTCAAAAGACTAAACTTTCCAGCCTGTCGTAGTTCCTCCCTGAACTTTGCCTTCCTGCTATCAATATACTTTAGTTGGGGGAAAAAGAAATCCTTCTGAAATCCTTCTGAAAAACTATGTTCTGTGGAACATAAGAGGTTCCACATAAATATGAGAAGGAACTACTTCACAGTGAGGGTGACGGGGCACTGGAACAGGCTGCCCAGGGGAGTTGTGGAGTCTCTTTCGCTGGCGATGTGGAGATGTGTTCCTGTGTGACTTGGTCTAGGTGATGCTGCTGCGTCAGGGGGATTGGACTAGATGATCTTTAAGGTCCCTTCCAACCCTGGTCATTCTATGAGTCAATGATTCTTTCTTGCTTCCAGTCAACATTATCAAATAATAGTTAAAGAAAAATATTAAAAAATCTATCTCCTAGCTGAATGCACTCTTATTTTTGAAGTGTCCTTACCACAGTTATGTTACATATTCTGTATTTTAGATGTTTTCATTTTGTTTACATCCAGATTCCTACTGTTTAGCACATTTCTGCAGAGCAGATAATAGGCATTAAATGGGAGATGTGTGCTCAGGAGTCATGCTTTAGTTTTACAGCTCCAAACTGCTCTACAGGCACTTAACCGTCTTCTCCTATAGATCAAATGTGTAATAGATTTTAATTTAAGGAAGTCTTAAGACATATATAGATGTTGGCAGGAACCCAGTTTCAGCAAGCAGAACATTTTAAGCTTAAAATATGAGTATCTCATCCTATTCGAATAAGAAAGATATTTTTAACTATAATAAGAAAGCATGACCATGATTTAAAGATACCATTGAGTATTAGTTTTGCTTTTGACAAAGATGGAGATTTATTTATGATGCTTAACAGCTTTACTCCTCTGTGAAGTAAAATAGCTGTTGTACAGCTAATGGGTAAGAACTAAATAAGAAAAATGTTTAAGAGCCTTTGCATAGTTGCCAGCATCGATATTAGAGGGTAATTTTGTCACGCTGACTTCTTTCATGGCAGCTGGGCACCAGGAGTAGTGATTGGGAGAGGTGGTGAGAGAAACAGTATCAGGAGTGACATAAACTCCAAAATGGTTTTTGGTGGCCCAAATTCATTATAATATGGAGTCAATAACCAACTTTTAGTTTAGCTGTAATCCTCATGGCCACTGTGTATGTCCTCCTTTTATATACTATTTTTGTCCTCTTTAATAATAAGAAAACTTCTGAAGGACATCTGCAAATGCGATACTAAATTAATCTCATTTATCAAAAGCTGCTTGTGGTTTCTCTGCTTGGAATTAAAGCTCTTCACCTGATTTCTTCAACACTCTATGTCCTGTGCACTCCTTCAAGGAGGAAATAAAGAAATTACATTTCTTTTGTAAAATATTCAATTTATTAACAAAATAATGAAAACACTATGAGTCAAAATGTTTGAAGCAAACATATTTTTTATGCAAAATAAAAAAATTCAGATAATTGTGTATTCCAAAACCATAACACTTAATGACTGATTCTTCTAATGTTTAGAAAAGAACGATTACACCTGGGGAAAACTGAGCTCAGAACTGGCTTTGGTGTTTGAGTTCTTCTCTTTCTTGCTTCTTTTGCTCAGAGACTCTAGATACAGACTTAAAACCATTAAATAAAGAGTACTGGGTTATGACATTTGTCCTGGTTTGAGTTAGAAGTAATTCTGTTCAGCAATCTCACTTTTCGGTCCCTTCTAAGTCATCACTGCACTTTCCACAGTGACCAGCATATTTGTGCAGACAGTGTCTGCTTCTAAAAGCAATACTCCAAGCGCTTGGTATGCTGAAAGGCTCTTGACTAGGCTTGCTCCTGTGGAGGCCAAGGTCACTGCCAGATTCTGTATGCCACATTGGGGTGCAGTAAATGAGAGACAGCACCTTCAAGAGCGAGCACACATGACTGGTAACCATAGATTGACCAGCATGGTGTTACATCCCACAGGCATTATACTGGGTATAAAACTGAGGGACCATGAAGGTTACCCTGCTGCCCTTCTGCTTCCCTCTTTAGCCCTTTTCTTTCTGGCCAACATATGAGGAGACTCAGTCCGTTCTGCTTCAATCCCAGTAAGTGCATTCCTGAGTCTAGCTTCTGCACCTGGTTCTAATCTATTGCTGAGGACTTCTAGTCTGGGACTTCTCCAGCATCTGCATCAGCATCTGATGGATACTTAACAGCCAGCAGAGAGGCTGGGCTCAGATTGATTTTATATATCTTTTGTGGTGTAATTGTTTTCATTAGAGCTGTTTTCATTAAAACTGTTTTCCATAGAGAAATAGATCTTCCAGAATCAGATATATATGCAAAAAAGGAACATGTAGTTCCTTCAAAAGCAATGGATGGATTAGTAGTGAGTTTCAAATGTTCACAATTCCCTCCTGTCTTCAAATATAAATATTCAATCTGATTGGAAACTTTATTTAGATTCTAAGCACTTTCCACATAGTGCTGCCTCCCTTCACGTTTGCCTTGAGCTGACCTGACACTCACTGTTTGGTGGAGGCAGAAATACTTTTGCTCTGTCTCCCACATATGACAATTGCACATGCTTAAGGATGTGCCTGGAATATTTCTCTCAGCATGTGACATTCAGGAGTTCAGAGGAGGCGCCAGTTTTGTCACATATCTGTCACTGAATGGCTCTTGAGGGCAGCAGTGCGGGAACAACTCTGCCTGCCACAGCCTGCGCTCACTTTTGTGAGAGAGTAGTTGTATCAACATGAGGAGATACAGAACAAGAACTGTCAGCAAAACTCAGGGCTCAGTAAAAATGAAAAAATAAGTCATTTAGCGAGGTGTTTTCCCATTCTTCACGTACAAAAATATTGTGATACATTTATTTCACACAGCAGTTCATTACACCTCCTTGAGAAACTCAGTAAGATGTGTTTTAGAGATGGTGATTTAGAAAGCTCTGGGCTGTCTCTGTTTCCATTACGATGCTTTTTACAGTTGTGCTGGTTTTGAACATTTCAGAGCAGAATTTGGAAATTTGTCAGGTTCCATTTAGCAATCATTCCACACTTTTGAGTGCTGATGAATGCCTGTTTATCACTCCATTATGAAATTACATGTCTGTACAATTTCATTCTTACAGCTGTTTTACCACTAGCAGTAGCTCTCTAAAAGTGTCAAAAGAAAATATGGAGGGAATTAGTGATTTTATGATATTTATACAGTGGATATTCACTTATATCATCTGTAGAATGTGCTTGTAGGCAAAGAAGTTAATTCCCTAGTTCTGCTTTATAAACAATATAGAAAACCACCCCGTGTGACCTCAGTTCTTTTCAAAAGTACCTTATTGTATTGTTCAACACCAAACATTCCATGAACTGGGGCAAAAGAATGTCTGTGGGTGGTTTGTATGTCTTCTGAATGGCACAAATGAACATGTTGACAGAAGCACTAATTAATGCTTGGAATCACCTCAAAGAAAATAACTAGATGTACAGACAGTCTGCAATTCATTTGCTTGTGAAATGAATTGCATTATAGGCAGAAAAGATTAAAGTGGGTAACTGTTCAGTCTTCAAGAAATTATGAGTAGTTCTGTGGACTGAAAGGTATGAAATCACTTTCCAAGTTCACTTTGTCTTAAAATGAATAATGTACTAAAATTTGGGATATTTGCTTAATGCTTTTTTCATATTCAATTTTCAGAAAATGTGAATTGAAAAATTCCCTACTATGCCTATTTTTTGTCAAAGAAACTGAGGATGTCATAAGTATGAAACTGTAGGAGTTTGTGGGAGGAGAAAACATTACACTCGTAGGCATCTCAGGTGTTCCAGGTATAAAGAAGCAGCGCTCACTCAATGAAAACATATTCTGAAATATATTGTTCTTAAGGTTTAGTTGACTGTGACTACATGTGGTTTTTCATAATAATTTCATTTTGGGACTTTTCTGTTTTTCTTGAAAACTTTCTCTAAAGTAAGTCACCAGACAAAAAACTAACCAGGTAGAGATGTTCCAGCATGATCATGGTATTTGAGTATCTCACGTCTCTCGTGCATAAATTCCCACTTATGAAATCTAGTCTTTCTTAGGAAAAGAAGGTTTCTTATCCCACAGTTTGAACATTGAAGATTTAGCTTTGCTTCATTCTGATTTATGATTAATATTACCCAAAGCCTGCTGTTTTGTGGGTTAAAGGCTGCTAACAGGAAAGTAATGTGTCAATGTGAAAGGAGAGAGGGGAAAAGACTGCAGCATGAGGAAGTCTTTTGCAAGTGGTAAGAGCTATGAACTGAATTGGAAAAGAAAAACAGTCATTGTTGTGGTACTAGAGTTGAGATTTTCTGACTCTGACATTACTACAGCTTCCCAGGAGCAGAACAGAACACATGAATGGAAGGGTACTGTCCCAGGAGATGTATCAGCTATGACAGCTTATCTTAAAAAGAAAATGGTACCTTCTTAATATGAATCAAACTCAGAAAAACAAAGGCATTTCAGACCACTTAGCTCATAATCTTTAGAACTATCTTTTTTCCTTGTCTATTTGCACACACAGCACAAAGGAAAAAGGATCTTTATGATACAGCTCATCCACAGCCTGTGGGTCATTGTCCTCATCAGTAAGCTTATGTAATGGTAGGTTTGGAGGGGTTTCTACAACACTTAAATTACAGGCTGAAAATTGTGTGTTGAGTTTGAGTTAAGAAATACCTGAGATTTCTACTAATGTCATAAACATTACTTATTTTTCCAAGGCTTTCCAGTCTGTATGCATATGTCTTCCAAACCACATGAGCAATGCTCTGTAGTCTGCCACAAAGTTAATTAGTTCTAAGGCTCCTAACACTCTCTTTATACCAGATATCTCTATCTCCTTCAGCTGCTTCTGGGATGGTTTTTTCTAAATGAGAATTAATTTTAGGCTATCACTTCAGAAGTATTTTTTTGTGTTCTGCCTAGAAGCTCTGAAAAGGAAATAGTCCTACACTTACAAGACGGTTAAGGTAGGTTGTCTTGGCGTTTTTCACATGTGGAAAAACAGTCTAGAGTTCAAGTCTATCAATGAGTTTGAAAACTTGTCACACCTATGACATGAAAGAATTATGCTGGGTATAATTTTTGGAGTCCAATATTTCACGGTCATGCAGAATATGATAAAGTATCAGTCCTCTTTAGCCCTTCTCACTGCTTCTAGCAGTGCTCCTAAAGTTTCTTAAGTAGAATTCTGAGTAACAAAATGTTAGTATTCCATTTTTCAAAAGTCCTTCAAGACCTGAAGTTGAGTATCTTTTCTTTGAAGAACTGACATTTGGAGATAGAGAAAGAGAGACCAAAAAAAAAAGAGAAGCATTATTTGGTACCTGGAATTAAAAAAATATTGTAAAGGAAACATATCTGGTAGCAATTCTGGAATGAACTGAAACTTGTATTAATTAATTAAAAGCCCTTCAATATATTTATCAAGTATACCCATAATTTGTTGCATGGAGCTACATAAATGCAAAATAATACTAAGCATTTCAAAACCACTGTCATACTCGGGAAAATACAATATCTGATACTATTTTAAATATCAGAGACTGTTTTAACTTTATTTTTGACATTTTTGAATTTATCTGTGCTATTAGAAATGTCTAGAAAAATAGCTGACCAGAATCCACTGAATTATTTTCTACCAATCACCTGACTCCAGGAGCCAATATTACACAAAGTGTGCTATCATTCACAATTGTCTAGAAGATTGGTTTTTAGAGATGTTGCTGGAAAACTTTTGTTTTACTTTAAAAATTTGATGGTATAGAAACTCAAGTGAAGTATCTGCTAATAGGAATAGATTAATAATAGATTCCAACATGGAATATGATAATAACAAATGTTAACTGTGTTGAAAATACATATATCAAATATGAACACCACTCTATTTTTATTAATTTCTATAAATCTTTCCAAACTGAGATTAATTTGATTAATACCTTGTCCTAATCTAGGTAAAAGCAGAGTGTATATTCAAAGCAGAACCCTAGTCACTATTTTTACAATGACACACCAAAGTCAATTATATACAGTTTCCTAAATTTTCAGTTTAAAAAAATTACTCCTTCCCCCCCTTTTATCTTTAATATATATAATGTTCATACACAATTGGAAGGAATCAACAGGGGATCGACACTGGTAGTTGCTTTCAAGATGATACTGTGGCTTATGGCACTATAAGATCATAAGAACATACAAAGAAACGAAAGGTCTCTGGAGAAGGATTAACTGAAAACTTAATAGGAATCAGCAGACATTTTTGTTCAGGTCATATTTGATTAATTTTAATGGCATGATTTTCCAAATGCAGCAGCATCCGTAGCCAGCTGACATATAATTAAAGAACGATTGTTGTATCAATACTACGCTGTCTTAATATCTTGCCTCTGGCTGCATTCCTTCTCTGTTGTGCTTTAAAGAAAACAGCCATCTTCTGAGATGGAATACATATACACCCATTTATTTAACTACTTAGCTTAAGAACAGTGGAAGCTGAATACTTCTCTTTAACCTCAGGCTAGCTGCAAGCAACAGAGTAACAGCAAGGAAATAGGTCCAGTCTTACTTCTTCAGCATAAAGAAAGGTCACTTCTAGCAGTTGACTTATACAATGGTACTTAGAAAGCTCTAATTAAAGTAGATTCTTTGGGGGTTTTTTTGACATTTAATGTTATTCCTGAATTCCTAAAATTTTATGTGTTCTGTAAGATTCATTGCTATTGTCATGAGAATTTATAGACTGAAGTAGCTGATAAAGTCATCACATTTACTTCGAGATAGGAGCTTGTCAAGGGTTTGGAGCACAAATCCTATGAGGAGAGGCTGAGAGGACTGGGGTTATTTAGGCTGGAGGAAAGGAGACTGAGGGGACACCTTGTCTACAGCTACCTGCACAGAGTTTGGAGTGAGGAGGGATCAGCATCTTCTCCCTAGCAGGAAGTGATAGGACAGGAAGAAATAGCTGCCAAGTAGTGACAGAGAAGGTTTAGACTGAGTAACAGGAAGAATTTCTTTACTGAAGTGGTAACTCAGGGTTAGAATAGGTTGCCCAGGGAAGTGGTGATCTCTGTGTCATTATAGTGCTTAGGGACGTGATTTAGTGGTGACCTGGCAGTATTAGCTTTATGGTTGGATTTAGTGATCTTAAAGGACTCTTCCAAACAAAGATTCTGTGATTCTGTGAGCAAACTGAAATACCTGGAACTTGTTTATTGCATGATTTCATTGCTTTCAGGCAAAAAAAACCACACTAGAAATAAGATTGAGATGCAAGATTTTGCCAGGTATTACCTTCCTCTTCAGCCTTCCAGAAGACGTGGGAGAGTTAGTATCTTTGCTCCCAAAGTAATAAATTTCAGCCTGTGTGAGAATTCTTTTCCAGTGATACTAAATAATAAATGTAGTATGGACTTGAAATATCTGAGTAGTTCTAAACAAGTTTCTAACCAATAGCAGAGTACAATGTCTATTGAGACCCAGCTGAGACCAGGGAGCTGTGCTAAGCTAGAGCTCTAACAATCTTCACATATGACTTGTCCTGAGATGTTCTTAACTGTATTTTCTGCCTGTGTCACAGACTCAACAATCCTGCCTGCTTTCTGTCTTCTGACCTACAAGTGCAGTTCTTAATTAGGGTCTCCCAGAGCACAGAATGAAACATGGCCATCCAAGAAAAGATCCATAAAGATTCTTCCAGGATTGCTGTTGCTTGTGGGCAGCATGGAAAGGATGGTAAAACAGAGAAAAGAGCTATGGTGCTGTGGAAGGAGACTTCTTGCTTGTGAGGCCAGCAGAACAGAAACAAAATTATTCAGTTTCTCTGTCTGTGATTATGTGTCTCCTAAGCGTGTGAGGTACTTTGCCATCTACCAGTGACATCCTAAATAACCTTTCCAAAATATGTTAGAATTAAATATGAGCATCTGCAAGTTAGAATACTATGGAATTGTTTAATATAAAGCAGTATAAAGAGTAAACCTTACTCAAGGAAGTAATTACACTAGTAAATAAAGGCAATTTCTACATAGATAATTTTATTTCTTACTCATTCTAGAAAAACACATTGCACACATGATTCCACTTACTTTTGGTATGAACTGCCTGGTTTGCAGAAAGGAACAGCTACATCATAACTATTACTATCCTATAGCATACTGAGGCTTTAGTTCCGAATTCTTGAAGGTTTGGTTTGTAAACTGTTATTTTCATTAATGTAACAGTGCCCTCTATGTTCCAGAGATTGCACTGAGGGTAATGTCCTCCTTTACACTTAACAAAACTTCTTTCTTAAAAAATTCCTTTTGAAGAGTGGTTTGCTTTTGATTTTTTTTTTTCTCTTAAATTCTACCAAAAATACATAAAAAAGAAAAGTTATTATAAGCAAGTAATGAAACAGACGTTTAAAATTGAAGCTGATAATCTCATTGTAAATGCACACATAACATTTTCTGACATTAAAAAAGGGAAAAACAGAAATGTTGGGCAGAGGGGAGTCCTGTAGGGAATAGGCTGTGCAACTATTTTTTAAACTCTATAGTTAATATTTAAATGATTGCAGCCAGTGAGTTATGAGATTGCTTCACACATGAAAAGCTTCAAGTGGCTTCACTCTTAAAGGGGAGCACATGTGCACTGTGAGCACTGAGATATTTGTGCCTTCATATCCACTGCATCTGATAGAAATGGGAAAGATTGCTTCGTATTGGATATTCAGTCTCACAAATAAACTGTAAAACAAAGGAACTCTGTCCAATTCTTCCCCATTTTAAACAAAAAGACCTCTTGAAAATATAAGGTTTTGTATTGAATTTTTTTCTAAAAAAGAAAAGAAGGAAAAAGCATAAGGGGAGGTGGTTTTTCATGAGAGGCACTGTACTTCCATCACACACAGTGGTACCAAGCTAGTAAGTAGAAGTCATAAGCAGTTATTTTGGGTCAAGGGAACCACATCTCATTATTCAGTGAAGAGGGAAGAATAATTGTGGTTGTACTTAATACAGAGAGAGGCAAACCTCACACCAGGTGAAAAGCCTGCTGAAAACAAATATTAATTTAAATTTTTCACCTTACATTGAAACATTTAAATTCTATGCTGTATTTTCATTAGGTTTCAGACTCTCCACACCTTAACAGGGAAGGATGAGAGAACAACATAGTACTAAGCTAATTTACTTTTCTCAACTCCTGCTACTATTTAGTGCTCAGAATTCTTCTGAACTTCTAGGATAATATTTCTTGCTTGGAGTTAAGCTGAACTGAGTCCACAGTAAACAGAGCCGTTCTACATATTCCATGGCAACATTATTCTGAAGCTTATAAAGAGAAAGAAGAGAGGAGTGGAAAGATTAATATAATTTACTTCAGGTAAAATGTTGATATAAAGAAAATAACTTTGCTGAAAATGAAGGCTTTTTGAATGTCTTACTGTTTTCCAGAAGGAAGGCTCCTCAAATCATTTCTTGTGAAAATATTTAAAGCCAGCTACAAGACACAAAATAGAAACCTGTTGCAACTGTATTTCTCTCTTGGAAATGGTGATGTTCAGTGACTTCTATGAATAGGCAGAAAGAACATCATTCTAGCTATTTAGAAATACCATGGGCAGGGGACAGAGCACACAGCTGTAGATAAAAAAAATATATGAAGCTCTGGAATTCAGTTAGTCAGTGTGATGGCATGATTGCCCCTGTTCTTGGGCCACCCTACGGCATCTCACTGTCTTCTCTGGGTCATGCAAAATTGAACTGCAAAAATTAAATGCAAGTTGAGGAAGGTAAAGAAGTAGAAAATGAGGGTACGCCCTTAACACCTCTGGCTCCTACCTCCCTTATTCTCTGGGGAAAGCAACAGTTATCCCTTGTGGATGACCAGAGCGTTGAGGAATCTCTTTGGCACACCTGGCTCCTGCATTGCAGAGTTGCAGTGGGCTGCACCCAGCATTTCCCCTTAGCTGGGATGCCTGTTGAGATATGCTGTTGGCAAGGTCTGGGCACAAATCACCTCTGTGAGGTTCAACCACCACCCACTGAGTAGTGCTGATGTGTTGTGAGTACTTACTCTAAACCCAAAGAGGGAAATTTTGACTATGAGTTGGACTCTTTATCCCATCTACTTATTTAGCAGTTTTGCTTTATACAAAAACTCTGGATGGCAATGTTTGCTCACTCTCTCTGTGAACTAGGGGCAGGAAAGGAAAACAGTATCGCACACGTGAATAAGAAAAAATTAATGATAGTCTACATTATGCAGACTGGAGTTCCCCATCTTAGAGCACTTTCAATTTATTTCAAGTCTACAGTACTTAAAATGTGTTTGGCAAAGCTACCACTCCTGGATTAAGTATTGACTGAAGCACTAGAGACTGTAAAATGCACCACCAAATGTTACCCTGTCATGCTTTTGAAGAGTCTCTGTGAATCTTGCAGCACTGTCAGAGGGAGTGATGACTACTTGCACTGTGCTGTAACCTAATATGATCGGTTCTTGCACTGGCAAGAGGGTTTTCTAAAACTCAGTGACCTGAATATTTTTTCCTGTGGTACCACAATAGGTGTAAGCCTAAAAATGTCATGCATCCCATAACTGGATGATTTTTTTCTTTTCTTTTGTTATTAACAGGACAGAGACATTTTTTCTAGAACTGAAGCTTGTCCCAGATACTGTCTTCAAAATATCTATAACTATGGAGATAGTGTATTCCTAAAAGAGTTTTGACATTATTCCTTCTACATTTTGATTTACAAACAGTTTTTGTGTTTTCTTTTCAGTCCCTTTTTTTCCCCCTTAGTGTTTCTTTCACTCGTGGATTTGTAGGACTGCATTTCTAAGAGTATTTATTGGTAGATATCTTCCCTGTGCTGCACACGACCACGTGAAGAGGGACAGTTAAAGCAAAAGAACTTGAAAGTGGGGTGGAATGCTGTCTTCAGTGCATTCTTGTTGCTGATAGGCAGAGAAGCCCTCTGAGACACTGGCCGTGGGGTGTCATCTTCCTCAGTCGTAAGCACAGATGTAACTGGACTATTGAACTGGGTTTGAAAATTACTGGTAATACTCTGTTGTGGCAGATAAAATGCATATTGCACCTGAATGCAGAGACAATTCCAGATTTTCAAGATGTTGGAAGAATTTCTAGGCAGAACACTTCTTAGCAGCTGTTTTCTTCCCATGAAGGAAAAGCAGGAAAGCCTGGATGCAGATTTCCCCTCTACACTGTTAGCATCAAGCTCATCTGGTTGAAAACAAGTTATTTAGAAGCTGTAATGACAGATTGCCTTCTGGTGCAGGAGACTACTTAAGCATGATTTGTGATATCTTCTTAATGAAGAGACCAGTCTCTGCTGAAGTCCTAACAATCTGAAGCTGTAAGAAATCTTAAGATTTCCAGACCATTAACTTTCACTCTTTAATAGATCTAGGTAGTAGGCAGAGTACAGTAACATAAAATATTATCTGTTGGATGGATCAAGAGCTGGTTAACTGACTTCTTAAAAGTAAGGAATCAGTGCCTAATCTTCACTGTGTGGGAGAATGGGCTTCTACAGGGAGCAGGACACTTTCCAGTGGGACATCATAAGGAAGCAGTTAACTATCATCAGCAATAAAACTTGTGGAAGTCATAAAAATTATCACAGTGCAAAATAATAATGAGAACTCAGACTCCATAAAATAATCTGGATAGCTTGATAAACCATTCATACACAAATGAAATATTTTCTAATGCAGCAGTTAGAAAGCTATTAATCCAATAATGAACATTGCAGCTGCAGAAAAAATATTGTCTGTTTCCTGAAGAGATTAAAAATGTTGAAGAGTCATAGTGGCAAGATAAGCAGCCTTCAGAACACTGTTGCAGCAACAAGAGGTAGTCTGTGTCTTGGAGAATGAGCAGCTAATTAGAGCGCAGGGTTGATTTTACCTTTGCAGGGACTATTATCAGAATATTCCCTGTAATCCTAGTCTCTAGATTATTTAAAAGAAGAATAAAAGTTATGGAAAGTTCATGAAAAATAGATTAGCAAAAATAGTGGAAGTGGTGGGAAAAGTACCTTAAAGTGATATAGAGGAGATATCAAAAAGAAGATTGTAAGGTGATTTGATTATGGTCTGTAAGTATCTTCCTCTTTTATCTAGTGGAAGACATTGTAACAAGAACTAGTAGTTGGAAATTGAAACTGGATATTCACATCAGAAATACGTCGTGCATTTCACCAATTATGGAAGAAAATCTATCAATGCTAGTGACAGGTTTTCACATCTTTTGATAGCTTCAAATCAAGACTGAGAAGTTTTCTAAAAGCCTATTACATCCTGAGAGGGTGAAAAAGAAAAGAAGAAAAGAGTTTCTGTGGTTAATTTAAACCATCCTGGTGAAATTTAAGGACAGGAACATTCAAGGATTTAAATAAAATGGTATCTTGTTAAAATTCTGTATAGTCTTGTAAACTTGCATCTTATAGTCAATTTGATTAATTCCACTATCAAAATATAAAGTGAAGATACCACATTACAAACTTGCTGTCCAGAGGATCAGTTCATGGTAGGCTGCTAGTTCTGCTTCCCTCTGGTCTTAGAACTCATTTATATCTGCTTTTTCTACTGGCAACATAGAAAAGAATTTTCAATCTCAAATGTTTTCTGAACTGCTATATTTTTTCCTTGTAAAAAGTGAGTTATTGACACATTGTGTTCTCTGCAAGTCCCAAAGATTTCAATTTCTACTTTATCTAG
The DNA here is from genome assembly GCA_013400115.1 of Rhinopomastus cyanomelas. NCBI lineage: Eukaryota > Metazoa > Chordata > Aves > Bucerotiformes > Rhinopomastidae > Rhinopomastus > Rhinopomastus cyanomelas. The sequence goes on from VXBP01004470.1 coordinate 717,693, forward strand.
GAAATGACAAACAAATATCTTACTAAAATAGAATTAATTCTTTCAGTGTCTACCATAAATCTGGAGAAGATCTGACTTTTCTGTTATGAACATCATATCTGATTCTATCTGCCTCTCTGTTGCTGGTCAGCAGGATGACCATGAGCCAGCAATGTGCTCTTGTGGCCAATAGCATCCTGGGGTGGATCATAATGGGGTTGCTTAGTAGATCAAGAGAGGTTCTTCTCCCCCTCTACTCTGCCCTGGTGAGACCACATCTGGAGTATTGTGTCCAGTTCTAGGTCTCTCAGTTCAGAACGACACCGAACTGGTGGAGAGAGTCCAGTGTAGAGCAACAAGGATGATGGAGTGGAACACCTCCCTAATGAGGAAAGGACAAGGGAGCTGGGTCTTTTTAGCTTGGAGAAGAGGAGACTGAGGGGTGACCTCATTAATGTCTATAAATATGTGACAGATGAGTGTCAGGAGGATGAAGCCAGGCTCTTCTTAGTGTCATCTAGTGATATAGACAAGGGAAAATGCGTGTAAGCTGAAATACAGGTGGTTCCACATAAATATGAGAAGGAACTTCTTTCACAGTGAAGGTGACAGAGCACAGGAAGGGGCTGCCCTGGGAAGTTCTGAAGTCTCCTTTTCTGGAGGTGTTTAAAATCTGCCTGGATATGTTCCTGTGCGACTTGGTCCAGATGGTCCTGCTGTGGTGGGGGGATTGGACTGGATGATCTTTCAAGTCCTTTCCAACCCTTAATGTCCTGTGATTCTGTGATTCATTTTCTTAAACACTGTTGTGTCCATCAGGGCCTCTTTTCATTGCTGTACGTGATATGACCAGAAGTTATTATATTATCCTTGATTAGTTTCCTCTAAAGAAGTAATTCTAATCCTTTTTAGTCTTTCTTTAAGATCTTTTTCAAGTCTCAATGCTTGCATTAGCTTGTCTAGTTTTTCAGAACTCTTACAGTGATACGATGCTCATAAATGTGCCTTCGAGTGTGGTGCAGTTTCACATATCCACCCCAGAATAGGGCAAAAATAGGTTCCTGTATTTTCAAGATGACACTTCCACTCATTCCAGGATATTATTATGTATGCTCAGAAGTCTCTTTGTAATCCTTGTCCTATAAAAGTGAAAAAAAAAGCCAAACAAGGGGACTGGTAGTCTTGAGTCCTATTATGTTGCTGTAGCCGGTTCTTCATGTGGTTTTGAAATACGATTAGTTTCATTTTATTTTCAGAATATGTTTTCCCAACTGACATGTGCACTTACAGTCCATTTCTCCCCGGTAGATCTGACTGCTGCAGACATGTTGTTTTGGCAGACATTGTGTCCTGCCCTCTCCTGTGGCACTGTTCATTGCTACAGGTCACTCCCAGGGTGCTCATAATAAATCACTCAGATGTTTCCCAATATATCAGATTACAAAGAATAAATAGTAAGAAGATTTCATCTAGCAAAAAGACCCTCCTGAGATGCACACAAATAAATAGCCTGAATCTGGAGACAGCATAAATTATTTCAGCGTGTCCATATCAACACACAAAAACATTCAGCAGCCTGTATGTCACTCCCATAGACCTACTGGTGCAGGCTGATGTGGTTTGGAACATGACCTCTGCTCCACGTTTCAGCAATTTATGATCACTTATACGTGGACATGAAAGAAGTATAAGCTTGGAGTGCTGGGAAAAATCTATTTAACATTGGTAAAATGTTATTCACTGTAATCCTGTGATTTTTTTTTTGCCAACGACTTTCTTCAGAGCAACTCCACCATTCTAGCCTGACAGTGGGTAACAGCAGTGCTGAAACACCTTAGTTTTTGCTAAGCAGTTGCAATGTCTTGTATATTTAAATATAACTTACTAAATTGTGGTAGACACTTTTTTCTGTTGCGGATGGCAGAGTAAATGGGGAGAGAGAAGAGAGAAGGAAGCTATGAAAAAAATATCATTAACGGATTTCCTTTGCTTTATCCACTGGTACTGGGGAAAAATCTTGTTTCTTTATGATAATTAATTATTTGTATCTATATCTGAGTAATGAATAACCTACCAGTTTCATGGAAGCTTGAGTAAAATACATATATAAATATTTTCAAGATAGGATTCTGGGGAACTATTACAGCCCAAATCAGTGCTACTTTAGAAATTATTTTATTACAGTGCTTTAGCTGCCCTTGATTATAAAAGTGTATGTCTGTTGGCTCAAATTAAACATCAAGGGGCAGTTTAGATGCCCCAGGCTATTCACCATGTTTATTTGTGTCCGGGGAAGCCAAACAGTGAATGAAACCAAAATGCTGTTGCAGGAGAGAAACTTAAGCAAAAATCCTTGTGAAGTTCTGACTGTTGGCATCAGGAAATCTGCACACTCAAGAGCTGCTGGCAAACAAAGCATATGTAATGTCCCATTAAAGACCTGACAGTCTGAGCTGAGCGCTCTTGCTGGTAGAGGCCAGGTCTGGGTCAGTTCTTATGCAAAGGCTGGTGATACTGCATCTTTAATACTGTGTCCGGTTCAGGGCCCCTCAGTTCAAGGACACAGAACTGCTGGAGAGAGTCCAGAGCAGAGCCACAAAGATGATGAAGGGAGTGGAGCACCTCCCTTATAAGGAGAGGCTGAGGGAGCTGGGTCTCTTTAGCTTGCAGAAAAGGAGACTGAGGGGTGACCTCATTAGTGTTTATAAATGAAGGGTGGGTGTCAGGAGGATGGAGCCAGGCTCTGCTCAGTGTCGTCTAGTGATAGGACAAGGGACAATGCATGTAAGCTGGAACACGGGAGGATCCATTTAAATATGAGAAGGAACCTCTTTATAGCGACGGTGATGGAGTATTGGAATGGGCTGCCCATGGGGGTTGTGGAGTCTCATTCTCTGGAGATCTTTAAAACCCACCTGGACAAGCTCCTATCCGACTCAATCTAGGTGATCCCGCTATGGCAGGGCGTTAAACTAGATGATCTTTCAAGATCCCTTCCCATCCCTAATGTTCTGTGACTCTGTGATGCTGTGATAAGGTCTGTCCCAAACCATGTTGTCGTAGAAAGCCTGGTGAGGCTGAGAATACATCTAGATATGACAGATCTCCAGGAAATGTAACACAAAAGGTGCTGGTTTCATGACTGGTGACAGAGTGAGTGTGATTTTGACAACAGTCTCACCCACACACTAAACATAACTGGAAGCAATGAAATATAAATATTCCCCCTATAACCTACCTAATTCGGGGGATGAACCTGAAACATCAACACACTTCAGGGACAGATCAACAGGTTTTGCTCTCACTTTTCCCCCACAGAAGGGACAACTTTGGTGAAATTCATGACCTCATTTGACTCATTTCCCAGGTAAATGCCTGAATATTTACTCAGGAAATTAAGCTCGTGTTTGCAAGTGCAATTTTTCTTTGCAGAAGCTACAGCTATCTGCAGTTGGTGAATTTATCACTGGAAATCTAAATGAATCTATATGTCTTGCTTGTAAATAAACCATGATATTCAAGGACTTTCTCCTTGTAGAAGAAGACTGGACCTACAGCAAAGGCTGTTCATGCAACAGATGTTGGGCTTATAGTCGCATAGGAGATATTTGTGTACCTGACTTGCTTCTTAAAGCGACTGGACTCACAGCAAACATGCTGCTTGAGCGTTTAGTGTCACATTTATAGCTACTAAAATGCAACAGTGACCTACTTCAGCTTTAGCCTGGCAGGGTATCCTTTTTACTGCACTTCAAACATAGCTAGTCTTCTGTTTGTGAAATTCTGAAGGTCTCCTGCAAGAAAGATTTCCATTTCAGAACAAGTAGGTAAAGAGATGCATATACAGGATAAGCATCTTCAACTTCCATCTGAGCAGGGGAGAGAACTGAACCTCCTCTTTCCCATGGTGCAAATAATTCTGTTAATGACAGCTATCCTGCAGCACCTTGCATTTTCTCTCTTTATTTTAACCACTACAATATAAATTCCAAAAGGTTTTGGTTAAGTTCTAATGTTAAGCAGGAATATTTCTTGAATACCCAGAAATTGTTTTGCAACAGAAAAGCTGTTTACTAGTAAAATAGGCTTTTGTTACCTGGCAAGCACAAGCAAGATAAGATTAATATTTGAGGTGCATACAATACACATTGAGAATATGTTAATTATATATCATGTACTATATGACTATGACAATAGATTAACATACACTTGTAATTATGTTAATAAGTTATATACATTGTTTTTATATGAAATAGATCAACTTCAGGTTTATTTTATAGGCTTTTGCAAACTGAAGGCTAATAAAAGTTGATGCTGTGACAACGTGTGAGGAAGGTACCTATTGTGTTGGTGTGAGAATATCCTGAAAACTTGCTGCACTCCAGGTGTGGTACTGTGACAGCAAAAATATTGCCCCTGCTCTGAAGAACTCATAACCTAAATAATTCAGAGCATCAGAAGAGAAGTAATTCTGATGTTGCTGAGAAAACAATCCACAGATTACAGAGTTTCGAGACTGGTATGTTTTTGTTTTTGTTTTGTTTCTGTCCTCTGTAGAAAAACATGTCTCTGTGTATAAATCCTTCCTCTGAGTGACCAGTATATTTTGTGTTGCCTCAGTATTTTCTAGCATGATGAAACCTACTTTGGCAGTGACCTTATTTCTGTTTAGCTGTACATGTTAACTTACAAGATTTTTATACTTTATTTCCTAGGAGTTTACCACTATGTTTCTAACATCTCTGTGCTTTTAGTGTTTCAGCTGCGTTCAAAATTTCTTCCCATGTAATATCAGACTGATCATCTCTGAATTGCATGAACATGCTCTTTGTTCTTTTAGATCATTAACAACAGTAAATAAGAAGATGCATCACAGAGACTTCACTTTTCTCAGTAAAAGCCTTCCAGCAAACAAACATTTTGCCACTGCTCATTATCCTCTGTTTATATTTCTTCAGCCAGCATGCAGTTCATGTGAGAGTACCTAACTGCCATTAAATGATGTTATGTGTTTTGTAACATTTACTCACTCCCAGGCATGTCTACCTAGGTAGTAGTATTTAAACTGAAGATAACTCTAGTCAAACAATCTATAGTGAGACTATTTCTTAATAGGCTACTCTAGTATCATCATTGCTGGATTTTATCCAGTGAGGATATAATAATAGTGAAACATAAGTATACCACGTGCCCATGCTATTTTTATATATTGTGATGAAAACCTACACACATCATTAATGGACTTACCAAATATGATGGACATAATCTTTTCTGCATTATTATTGCCACAAAAGACAACATTTTCAGCTTTTGTGCTCTTAACCTGCTTTTTCCAGCTGGTGCAGGCAATTTTTCCATCCTTATGCATCTGTTTACATTCTAGTAGTCTGAAGGCTGCATGAGGTGCACACAAAGATGTAAACACATGTTTAAGTATATATATCATGTAATCATAGAATGGTAGGGCTTAAAAGGGACCTCTGGGGATACATATATATATGTAGATAAGCATATGAAGTAATATTGAATGTCTCTGCTTTGATATGGATATTTGTGTTATACTGAAGATGGCACACACGTTTGAACACGTGTTTAAACTGTATTGATAATGCGTGTGTCTGCGTTAAGGCTGTGAGTGATGCTGTTATCTTAACAGATGCCATGCAGGCTTCCAAGCCAATGTTTCAGTAATTTCCAGTATGGCTATTCAAAGTCCCACTTGTTGCCTTCCTTGCCTTTGTGACACAAAATTATGAGCACAGACACTAATTGCATCACACCTCCTGAGCTCTGCACTTCAGAACAATTTCATTACACCTTTAGGAAGCTGATCTAATAAAATTCTCAACAGAAGAGTCACTATAGGGATATTTCCTATAATCTGAGGGGGGGGAAAAAAGTGATCCAGTTTATCACCAATTATGGGATTTATCTTACTGGAGAGAAAAGCACTTATTTCTAGCTAAAAAGAAAAACTTGTGCCACAAGGTTTGTCTTGCTTCAAATTGTTCAATGTGGAACTACAATGAGGTTAAAAGATGAGGAGAGTTCCCAGCAGACCAAAGACATTCTCATTTTTCATTGTCATATCCCATTAGAGATAAATGACATGAATCCAAGAGTAACGTTGATTTCTTTGGGCAGGTGTGGAGTCTGTACAAAGGCACACAGTCGCGTTCTTTCGAGATCAGCCTAGTGGTGCCAGAGAGCTTCAGGTACTGACAACTACAGCTTTCTTCACAAATTAAAAATACAGAGGTATCCAAAACTACCAGGCCTATCTGGGCAAGTGTGTAAAGAAATACACAGAGCAGAAAGAACAGGGAAGGAACAGTTGTATCAGCAAATGGAAACAGAATTTGATAGGCAACTGACTAAAGACACAGACTCAGTTACTCGTTTCAATCTCCACATTAATAATCATGGAGAATTTTATTTGCAATGACTTCTTAAATTATTTATAGAATAAAATTAGCAACAAAGCTAAAAACTAATAATGTTAAGTATCACTAATGCAGCTTCTAGAGTGACTATTCCTGTAAAAACGTGCCAAATTATTGAATAATAGCACTTTCATACATTAAACACAAAATATCACAATTGAAATTATTAGTTTACATGGTTTTGAATTACACTGGCTGTCATTTTAAATAATGAATGCAGAAATTTTATGAATACAAATTACATTATAGTACAATTGAGATAAATGCCAAGTACATTTTACTAGGGAGGTTTTTAGAAGCATAACAGGAAATCCTTTAGGTCCAAGAATAAGTGTTCTGCATAAGAATCTCTAGCGATTTCGGTCCTAAATACCTTAACCATCTCCACATTCTACTAGTGCTTATCTTAGATGGTTTCCATGCACCCAGGAATGATGATGGTCTTTAGTGCACTTAGGTCTACATGAGGTGAGAAGCCAGGTAAGCCACAGAACTTGCAGTAAAATGAGTTGAAGTTTTCATCTTAAAACTCTCTCTTGTCAGCCCTCCAAGACCTTTTTTGATCACAGAATCACAGAACACCAGAAATTGGAAGGGACCTTGAAAGATCATGCAATCCAATCCCCCCACCACAGCAGGATCACCTAGATCAAGTCACACAGGAATACATCTAGGTGGGTCTTAAACATCTCCAGAGAAGGAGACTCCACAACCCCCCTGGGCAGCCTGTTCCAGTGCTCTGTCACCCTCACTGGGAAGAAGTTCCTTCTCATATTGATGTAGAACCTACTATGTTCCAGCTTACAACCATTGCTCCTCGTCCTATCACTATAGTACATTGAGAAGAGCCTGGCTCCATCTTCCTGACACCCACCCTTCAAATATTTATAGACATTAATGAAGTCACACCTCAGTCTCCTCCAAGCTAAAGAGGCCTAGGCTTCTATGACTACAGATATGACCATATCATGCAAGTGATACCTTACACAGCAAAGACAAGAAGAAAGTAATACAAAAACCAAAGTGGCATGCATTAATGGGTTCTCAAATGTGCACTGCATGGCCATTTCCTGATGTTTGTCAACTCTTAATACTATGACTTTAAAGAGCTAAGAAAGTCAAGAAATAGCACTGAAAAAGCAGTGAAAGAAAAGCACCTTTCCAGGCAGGATCAACACAGAAGACTTGTAAGCTGTAAAAAAGAGAGGTTATTAACATCTTGGTTTGCTACCTGAAGAACAAGTCCATCTTGTTATTTAAAAGCTTGTATATTTAAGATACTTATTACAGGTTTCAATACCTTGTAAAAATCAAACCAACTAATCAGAGGAAATGTAAAGAATAAGAGTAAAAATAAACCAATAATTAGTGGTGATGAACTCTAATCACAGAAAATTCTTAAATCATTACTTTGGGTTCAGGTATGAAGGTTACTAGAGAAAAAGTGCTTTATAAGTATATGGCATGTATTTGATTCCTAACTACTTTCTGTCCTTGAATAATATACAACCTTAAAAAAGATCAGAGTTCATTTGCATGTTAATAACTTGCTACTAATGATTTACCTGTCTGTTTATACAGCACCTGATTCAGGTGTCATTAAAATAAGTATAAAAAATTAATTACTTTAATGGTCCTTGAACAATCTCCCAGGTGATAAGCAGCAGTGCCTTTTTTTCTAAAGTCTTCTGCAACATTTCCCTGAGCAGCAGAGATGCCCGAGTAACTTTCTGTCAGAGAAAGTGACAATTTCACTCTTCATTCCGCTGCTCTTGTCTGCATCGTTCCCTCCCTTGTATTATAGAGCTTGGAAGATACCTTGCTGAGCCAATACTATTCATCACCTTGGCAAAAAGCTGATAAGCTACAGTTGGCCTACAGTTTTGTTAGTATTTTTGCTGAGCTCCTGTAATGAACTAACTGACAAAAGCCTCAGCTGAACATCAAGGTGAGCTGAGCACAGACTGAGCAGACAAGACTGAGGAAAAGGAAAGCAAGACAAAGGAGAACTCTCTCTTTTTGAATCTGCAGTTTGCTGAGTTAGTTCAATGGAGCTAGTGAAAGTACTTCTATAGGTATTGTTATTATTATTATTAATGCTTTGATGCATGATGTGTATGGGGTAGTCTTCTTCTGTCTGTGTATCTTATCAGCCTTGTAGAGTCAGAGACGTGAACCCGTTCTGTGGATTAGATCCTAGAAGAAAATTGAGTGCTTCAGCAATGCCTAAGCCTGGCATGAACACTTCATTAAGATGGAACAGTACCACATTAGTAAAGTGCTCATGTGGTGCAAACTAACTTTCCCAGTTCAGGTTCACTAAGCAAAAAATCAGTGGATAAGCCTGATACAAACGAACATTGGGTCCATATTCCTGTAACCAGTAGTAAACCAACGTGTAAGTATGAACTCAGGAAAAAACAGCCCTGTGGCTTGTTAGTTCAACCATAATGTGATCAACCTATCTTAGCCTCCCAGGTGATCTGAGAGTGTGTAAGCCTAACATAAACAACATGTTCACATAAACATGGATAAAGCATTTCTGTCTAATCGGTGCATGTGGCTCAGTACACAGCAGCACAAACAGCTGATCTAGCAAAGAGAAAATAAATCACCAGGAAGGAAGGGAAAGCTAAGGGTGAACAAAAAGGGACAAGAAATACAGTGTTGGCAATGTGATAATGTACCACTGTACTTTGGACATACAACCTTCACGAGATCTGCATTACATTGTCTATCTCCAGCTGTTTATCACTCCCTCTATCCATCCTGATGCCCAAGCACAATTTACCATCACTGTGAAATGCTACCTCTGCTGCTGCCATGGCACCTTCAGATTCAGGCAGCTTCCCTACTCTGCCTCCTCAAACATCTTCTGTTTAAACTCATTCGCTTTGCCTGCTCCACAGTTTTGACATGAGCATCTCTGCTGAGATACTTAAGGGAGTGATAACCACCAGCAAGTAGAGCCAGCAATGAGCAGTTGAGTAAGTAACTTTTCCACCTGTTTGCAAAGAACACTTCTGCCTCAGCACTTGGAGGTTAACAGAGCAGTGCCATGGACTGCTGCCTTACAAGAGCAGCTCTGTAAATGTGTGTTGGTATGTGCGTAAAAGCAAGAAACTTATTTCCCTCTAGTGATCTGAAATTATTTCTTCTGGACTGAGTGCTGGCAAACAGATTTGTGAATGCTCATTGAAAAGCACTGCCAGGGTTGTTCCAAACTGACAATTAACTGAGATATATATCAGTACACTGATAACTGAGAAGCTATCAGTCCAGAAGATGAATAGAGAGGAGGTCTTTATCCAGAATAAGAAAGGATTGATTAACATATCTGTGAGAGGTCTGCTTTTCTATGCTGGAAGGCTATGCCTCGGAGCTGTAACTGTTCATGTTTTAATTTATGGCTGAGAAGATTTTGTTTTGCTCAACTCCAAACAAAATAATATAGCATGAAAAGTAAGGAAGAATTAGTATCTTGCTGATCATTCTTCTTTACCCAATCTTACAGCTGAAAGGGACCTCAGGAGTTTATTTAGTCCATGGTTTGCCTCAGAGATGCTTTTCAGTACTTAGATCTTACACATTTGTCTAATTTCTTCTCTTGAGTTCATTTGATGGAAATTCTCAATAATTCCCACATAGCCTTCTCCAGTTTAACATAGCTTATCGTCAGGAATAAAGCTAAGATGATGGAGGCTACTGAATATAAGTAAGTAAGTGAAAGCTTAGTGCTTGAATTAATTACAATTCCAGCTTCACATCTTCTTTGCCATTTGCCAGGAAAGGAAGGGGTTTATTTCCCTTGCAGTTGTCATTTCTTTCTGATGCCAGAAGATCAGAGACTTGGATTTGTGTTTCCTCCATCCTCGACTCCACGTTAATTAAGAAACTGGAAATAGTGTGAGTTCATTTCTAATAAGAGGTGGCTACTGTGTGTCATGTAGGACACTTCTTAAAATACACTTTTTATTCTCCCCAAAGCTCCAGTGTCAATCAAGCAAGATGCAAGAAATTGTATCTTTGAAATACCTCCAAAAGGGATTTTATTTCCTTTGATGGGGAAAAGAAAACATTGTAAAAAAAGTGTTGTTCTTTTGACAATTGCATTAAAAGATTTGCATAATATTTAAAATAATATTTTAAAAGATCTTAAAAGATTTTACCAACAGCACAGACAGAAGTCATGGGTTGCAGATGTTTACATTTTCCTGTTACATGGTTCAGATTTGTATGGTAAATTTAAAATCATGTGGACAAAAAAACCAGAACGAAAGCCAAGTACATGCAAGGAGCAACAGTTCAAGTTCACATATTTCAGGAAAATGTGATTAGTTGTTGCTGAGAAGATTCTGTTTTGCCCGTGTTTCAAACAAAACCCAGAATCCTTGAGAAGAGCCAGCACATTTGACAACATGGAATTACAGAGGCAGGAAATGCTGCACTGATTGTTAAATTCATCAAGTTCTACAACCTTTAGCAAAAGCACTGTGTAATTTTTCAACCTCAGTGAGCTTATTTGGAGTAGAGACCAGTTATTATTTACCACTACTTTTCATAAAATTCGATCCTTGCTAAACACACATCATCACCTCACAGGTCTTTGTGCACATAATCATTAGTAATTTTAGTCTGTAAAATATGGGTCCCAAACCCATGCTACAGTAGAGAGAACTTCTCATGCTACTTCTCATGCTGAATGTTACGTGGTCCACACAGGCCCACTTCTCCAGCTTGTCGAGGTAGATTACGTTAGCCCTCCAGTGTGACTGCAAATGACTGCGTCGATTGTGTTGGTTCACAGAATCACAGAACCATTAGGGATTGGAAGGGACCTCAAAGGACCATCTAGTCCAATCCCCCTGTCACAGCAGGATCACCTACACCAAGTCACACAGGAACACATCCAGGTGGATCTTGAACATCTCCAGTGAAGGAGACCCGGTGAAATCTACTGAATCCCAGCTGCTGAATTTTTACTCCCTGAGGTCTTTACAGAATGACAGAAGCCTACAGTAAAAAGAGCAGAAAGAAAAATAAGGAGATAAAATCCTATAATTATTATTATCAGGAATGAAAAGCATCATCCCTTTTCCTTTCTTTCCTTTCTTTCCTTTTACCCTAAACCACCGAGTAGGTAATTGTTTAGCTACAAGGCTGACTTGTACAAAGATTAGTAACTTATCACTGCAGTTCTGAGAGACCTAACCATGTATTTCCTTTGCTTCAAATTTGAAAGCTACATTGGCAAATCATGAATGCAATTTATTAAGCCCTGCTAGATTTCCATTAGTTCTCAAAGCTATAGATTTCACCCAACTTAAAATGAAAAATCATTGTCCTCTCAAAAAAGCCAATTCATTGCTTAAGTATGTAATTAATATATGTTTCAAAATTCCTTGAATCAATCAGCCAAAGGTGAGGGTGTTATTGGGGAATGAACTGAAGGCATATGAACATCTGAGAGAATAATGAGTTTTGTAAATAACAATATAAAACACATCCAAGTGATCTAAAAAATAAATGCCAGCACAAAAAGACCACGGACTTTATGCTGATTATAAAACATTGTGCATTGGTTGGTCCTGATCCTGAATGGTGACACATTGCAAACTGTTAGGTAGGTATTGTTTCCTTTTCTTTCACAAATACATGTTCATATCACTAAATTTCATTATTCCAGGGCTTAGAAGGAGTAACATCATTATGTGTGTAGAAGTGAGAATTCCAGGGGATTCATAGAATCATAGAATCACTATGGATTGGAAGGGACCTCGAAAGATCATCTAGTCCAATCCCCTGACCTGCCATTTAATAGTACAGTTGAATGTCAATGAACTGCATGCAGCACAAAGTCAGTACTTCTATTTACTATTTTTAATTAAATTCTATAATTTCTATAATATAATTCTATAATAAATTGCACTTAGGTTTGGTTTTTCATCTCTTGGAAACACACTCGAGTTCTATCTGAAAAAATAAAGTGCTGTAATAGACAAGTAGGCACATGGCAGACAGGGCTGTTATACTGAACAGTCTCAGCACAACTGCTTTTTAAGGACAACATTTTGAAAATGACTTTGAAATTTAAACTTCAGTTCTCACAAAAATAAATTTTACGTAACTGAATTATAATTTCAAACAGGGTTGCAACTGCCTTCACATTTAGTACAGAGTATCTACAAAGAGTTAAGGAGTGTTTATTCCAAATTCTGAAATAAGATCTCTGGATTTTTGGGGAAGAAGGAATTGGAATGTGTGGGGGTAGGAAACCTGAATCAAGATTCAGTGTCCAAGTCCTCAGGCTGCAGCACAGAACTTCCAGCTTTGGATTTAGGGGACTTCAGTGGCTACAAATTGAGCTCTTCAGATTCAGAGTTGTTTCAAGGGTTGGGGAAACTTGAGAATCTCTATAAATGCATAAATCTTGGTGTTTGCCAGTAAACAACACAATATGTATATATGCAAGGATTTAAATACAATCTTAGCTATAAAATGAAGTAGTACTTTGCATAATGCAGCGTACAGCAGAGAGTTCTTGTATCAAGAGGTTCAATAGTCATCTGTCAAATTGATGCTCACTGTAAAATTCCATTTGTTGTAATGAATTTCCAAAACGTGGTACTGACAGAAGGCAGTGAACAATTAATCTTATAAGAAAACATTTTTCTAGCACCAAGCAAACAGACATTATTTGAATATTGTGAATAGAAATGCATAAAAATATCATATTACAATAAATATGAGAAATTAAGATACATTAACTATTAAGATGGATTCCATTAACTATTAAGACGGATTCCTCATTTTGCCAGATGTCTTGGGGATGTTTTAATATTTCCTCACATTTTCATCTATTACTTTTGCCTCTGGCATTTTGACCTCTGTCCTCCTAGAGCTTAATGGCTTTGAGCTCTAAGGTAACAGATAAAGAGCAAATGAAAACCCTTTTGGTGGAGGATTTGTTGGGTTTTAAAAACAACATAACTATTTGTTTCCTTATGGGGACAGCTTCTCCAAATAGGTCAACTTGTGAAAAAGAACAATGTTTCTTCACTTTGTGACTGTAAAGAAAAAACTTTAAGATTGCTTGCAGTGCAGCACAAAGTCTTCTCTGCAAGACTGCTCAAGAAACAAACATGGAATGATATGTGCTCCTTCTCAGATAAACTGAATTGTATGTTCATTATAGTGTAGTTACACAGTGCATATGTTCTCAACGTCATTCATCGTGTCTTTATTATAATCTTCATCATTCTGTAAGAGGGAGTCTCAAAGAATTATTACAGAGCATTCAGAACACTTAAACTGAAGCCTAGTAGCTTTAAATTAGGTCTTAGGAAGAGGTTCTTTGCTGTGAGGTTGGTGAGGCACTGGAAGAGACTGCCCAAAGAGGTTGTAGATGCCTCATCCCTGGATATACTGAAGGCCAGGATGGGTGGGGTGCTGGGCAACCTGGTGTTGTGAGAGTTGTCCCTTCTTACGGCAGACAGTTTGGAACTAGATAATCATGCATCCCAAACCATTGATGCTGTGATGTCACAGAATCACAGAATCGTTCAGGTTGGAAAAGATGCTTGTTTACAGGTTTCTTGACAAATTCCTGTTGTGCAAGTGTGTATTACAAAGTGCATTTTTCTGTTTCAGTTGATGCACTCTTTAATGTAGCATTAAAATAATCAATTTTATGTAGCATAATGTAGTTTGGGAGACAGGACCAAGGATAAAGAAAACAAAGCTCAAAGTGAATTGAAGAAAGACGTTTTTGGAACAGTGGTGTGGTGAGGAATAAAACTGGATGCACAGTCAGGCTGCTGGTCAGTATCCTTCCCTGACCAACACTACTTCTAAAACTCTCAATTTATCCTGTATTCTTATTAACCTCTTCTCTGTGTGAGTGTCCTCTTCTTGAGCATGTGTGAACACCAAGATGCCTTTTCAACAATGAACCATAAGTGCATGAGCTGACCTGTTTGTGATGTTCACGTCAAAGCACATACTTACTGTTTGTTGATTGAACTGTTGTTGTCCTTGTTGGTGGATGTCACCAGCTGCACATGTGTGTGCATGTGTAGAGCTCTCTAGCAGCTAGGCCCAAGGATAAGGATATTAAGGCAATATTTTACCTGCTGAATCAAATATTCTTTAAATTGCAGGCAGTCTGACTTTCACAGTATTCTCCAGTGATTTTTTTTTTGTTTACTCTTTAAAAAATATTGTCTTCCCTCAGTACCTGAAGGGAAACAAGAAAGAAGAACTATGTATACACCTAACACTGGCAAGCAGATTCAAATTTCTACTTCAACACATTTCTCCTTTCCAGCCTGGCCTTAAGCAGGACCAGCAAAAGATTTTAAACTGGGATCATATGATATCTATACAAAAGTAAACCTCCTGTACAAATGTATGAATACAAGACATAGCTGTGAAACACACTAGTTACTCTGTTCTGTCCTCCAACTGGCATTAGTACCTTAGCTGGAAGCCCAGTTTTAAGGGACTACTGAAAAGGAGACTATATGGAATCTTCTATTTGGAGATGCTCTAGAGAAGAGTTACAGGGATGATCAATAGGAATCACTGGAAAAATGTGAGTTACTTGGCATAGATGGAAAAAGACTGAGGTGATGTATGATAAGGGTCTTTTAATGTGCAAAGGGGAACTGCAAGAGCAGGGGAATAAAATCTTTTCTTCTTTTTCCTAGGTAAGTATAAAGTCATGGACTTGGAGTTCATTAAAAATGACTGCAGGAGGTATTTTTTTTTAAAATGACAACTTTGAGGACAAATTTGAGACTGTCTGGATGGTATGCACTCTCCATCACTGGAAGTCTCTTAGAAGAGGTTAGGTAAATGAGCGTGTTGGGTGGGTTGGTTATAGGTGATTCTGCCTTGGATGCGTACACTGGCTTAGATGATTCCTCATGCTCTGATCTAGAGTGCTACAGAAACAATACTCATGTCCTTGTAACATACTTTCATACCTACTGTTAAAAAGCCCAGTCTTGTCATCAGATCCAGAAGTAAAAGAAAGATGTAATAAGACATTTACTGTAACTGCTTCTTTTAAACATGAACATATTTGAAGTTATTAAATTTATTAGAAGGATTAACAGGTAAATAAGCAGATATGTACAGAGAAATATAGATATATACATATAGATATATAGACATATATATAACTTATGAAAACTAAGACAAAAAGACTAAATAGAAAGTTAGTAAGAGAAAGATGCCTGGTTACGTTGCACTTGCAGTAATATTACTCACAACCTTGGGGCAAGTCCCCAGTTTGCAAAGGACACAGGCCAGATGGATTTAATCCACTCTGCTGCATAATTGATCTTTGCATGAGCAGCTTGCTTGAAAAATGTAAATTTTTGCTTTGCAAGCATAATAGGACTTTCATCACGAGCACAGTAGATTTCTGTGCACACATACGTATTCACGAGGTCCAAGAATTTACTTATTACTAAATATCAAATTTAGAAAGCATGGGCATGCATATCTGGAAACAGATTTACCTCCCTAAGGACATTTTACTGTCAAAATGCAAATGTCCACTGGCTCTAAGTGCTCTGCAGCTTATTATCAGTTGATCATTGGTAGTAAAAATCCTTCTGGTTTTCTTAGGGTAATATTTTTTAGATTCAATAAGACAAAGCATCAGCTAAACCATTTAGAATTAGCATCTAAATATCTCTTTTGGAAGAGCAATTAAAGCTATTAAGCAGTACCAAACAAACAAGAATACTTAGCATCTGACATTTGCCATATCTCATCTGTCCTGGATGTATTAAGGATTAAGCTTATGTTTTCTCATCCTCACACCTCTTTCAACCAATCCTGTTTTTCATGCTTTGTTTTCAGTTTATTTTATCATTATATGAAATCTACAATGACTATCCTCCCAGTTCTAGAAAATTATTTCACGTTTAAAACCCACCTGGATGTGTTCCTGTGGGACTTGGTCTAGGTGATCTTGCTGTGGCAGGGGGATTGGACTAGATGATCTTTTGGGGTCCCTTCCAATCCCTGATGATTCTACGATTATCTAGTAGACATCTGCTCAGGAAGCTGTTGCCTACAAACTCCACAAATGTCTGTGAGATGCATTTTCAATCCTTTGAAAGTCCTTTGCAGGTTAGGAATCCCTAATGAACTGTTGAAATGCATGATTAGAAATAGTGTTAACACCAAAGTTGCTTGGAAGATCTTAGCAACATTTCCCAGACTAAAAGTCTTCTTGTTTCCTGGAAAAATATCTTTTCACTTTCTCAGATGATTTAGTTTCTTTCCCTCTGATAAGTAGACATGTCTAAATCTGTGAAATCAAGTCTAAATTTTGTATGCAAACTTCTAATGGAAGTTCTAATGGAACATTTCACCTCCTCTACAGCTTTCATAGAATCATAGAATCATTATGGATTGGAAGGGACCTCGAAAGATCATCTAGCAGCAGCATCTTATTGTCATGAAATATGTGGCTGTAATAAGCCAGCTCTTTACACATAACTTTTAATTTATTCACATGCAAACTGTATTTCATGGGCAAAGATTCATTCTCCAAGGTACCACACAGGTATCTTGCAATCTCTGAGAAATACTGAGGAGCAAATAAGGATCCCTGCTTAAACTGAATTTCTTCACACGTATGCTACCAGTAAATGAAATTGCATATTAAAATTCAGGAAAACACACATCTGTTTCTAAGTGTGTGGTTTTAGATGTTTAACAAGACAGGTTGGCTTTAGCCTGGTAGGAGGTAGAAATGGTAAATAAACTGATGATACAAGTGCCCTGAAAGTCAGAAATAAATGAAGATGAAAGTGCAGGTGCCTTCCTTCTGTCTACAGTTGTGAAATCAGTGAAATGCAGTAAAAAGCTGTTCTTATTTCACAACAAATTATTTTGTGCGTAAGGACATCATCTGGAATTGGACAAAGCTACTCAGAGTGTGTGAATTTTACCTAATATTAAGTCATTTTATAAATTATTAATTAATCACATTGCTATTTGTACACTTATTTAATGTAAAATTACTATACTTAATTAATTATTATTATACTGTGTCCATGATATAAATATCCACGTTATCATATAACATTGTTGGGTCCTTGTTTATGGTAGTTTTGAACTCTACAATATTTTGAACAACTAGTAGTATTTAGTCATGAAGAAGATGGCACAAAAACTTAACATCAGCCAAGGTTTACACAAACTCTAAGGTGTGAGTGACCTGCACTTGTTGTAGTCTGAGGATACGTGCCACAAGAAAAAGGGATGATTTGTGTGTTAGTGGGAGACAGGGAAGTACCAAAGAAAGCACATTTACCACTTGTGAGACAGAGGCAGAGTAGGTAAACACTTAAAAATGGGAGCTGCAACAGTTAAGAACGTGGGTACGAGAACACAACAGTCACTGTGAAATTTGATGAAAACCAACTAAACTCTCTTCTCACTTCCTTCGAAGGCAATGCTAATAATAAAAGGTAAAAATCATATGAATATGATACAGGGGTGAAATAAAATCTTCAAAATGCTTAGACCAGATCATACCGTTTTCTCAGCAATGCACTTTCTCACCAGGTGAAACCAAAGTCTCAGAGGGGGTCAGACTCCTGCTGCTTATGGGCACAGGAAAAAGAATGGGACAAACTGGGAAGTGTGAAATAAGAAGCTTCTGAGAAGGAGCAGTGGTGTTGGATGAGGTAAATAAAAGATGATGGCACTTGTCTAGACAACCACTGGTGCTGAATTAATTGTCAATGACATCTCAGAGTGTACTGTTGCATTATCTAAACATCTCACCATTCTTATCCTCTGAAGTGTTTCTTTTGTGTCACATACCGTGGCAGTGGTTTGCAGCTGTGATATTTTAGTAACATAAAATCAGATTTCCCCCCCCCCCATTCTGACATCATAATCCCCTGAGGAAACCCGGAGTTAGGGAGTAGTGAAAGAATGTTCTTTTCATGAATGCCTTTTTTGATATATATACTCGGGTTTGTGATTTCTTTATGTGTAAGAACATTGACAGGAAAATAATATGACAGTCACACAAGTGCATTCATAAATCAAAAATTATTCTGAAACCGTTATAAAACAGGTGCTTTGGCAATTGATACAGGAGACAAGAAGCTAGGTTTTTGGAGAGGAGAAAGACCAAAAACTCATAAAGACTATGAAGGTCATCTCATAAATACCACCACTCTACCAATTATTTATAGGTTTGGTTCACCACTGGTGGAAAAGGCATTTACACCTCCAATATCCTGAATCAGTGATCCAGACACTGACTTCTGGATAACAGGCAGTACCACACCTTTACCTTCCTGCTGCTTTTTCTGGGCAAGGCAAGTTGAAATAATAAATCATAAAGCAAAAGTCACTTATCTCAGCCAATTAATGTCATCACAGAATGGGAGAATAATTTAATTTGGAAAAGACCCTCCAGATCATCAAGTTCAATTATTGATCTAACTCTACCAAGACCCCATCACTAAACCATAGCCTTAACCTCCATTTTTACACAACTTTTAATTTAAACATATCCAAGGATGGCAGCTCCTCAAGCACCTCACTGGGCAGCTTGTTCCAATGCCTAATGACCCTTTCAATACAAAAGCTTTACCTGCTAGCTAAGCTAAACCTTCCCTAGTCCTCCTTCAGTCTCTTTTCCTTCAGAACAAATATCCTCAGCTCTCTCAGCTGCTCCTTATAAGGTTTGTTCTCCAGCCTCTTTGCCAACCGTGTTGCCCTTCTTTGGACCTGTTCCAGCACCCGAGTGTCTTTCATGTGTCGAGGTGCTCAAAACTGAGTGTAATGAGTACTCAAGTTGTGGCCTCACCAGAGTGAAGTATGGAGGGGCAACCACCTCCCTGCTCCTGTTTCATGCAGTGGAGAGGAAAAGTATTAGATAGGATTATGTATTTTTTAAAATTGCTATTTGAGCAATGACAAAGAACAAACAGAATCCTAAAATCATTGTTCGCAGAGAAGTTAAGCGAGACAGAGGTTACATTTTCTGAATAAATTATTCCCTGAAATCCCTCTACATTAAGGCTCCTTATTTTTCCAGGATGTGTGACAAATGCCTTCAGATCTTTTAAGTCATGCCCGGATGAGACTGCAAAGCCTCCAGCAGCATACAGCTGAAGTGGGAAGAAGTATAAATACTCACAGCAGCTGCCATATCAAAAAGCAATCATGATTCTCACTGAAACAAGCTGAGCTCTTTAGAAGAATGTTAATCAGCACTCTTCAGACAGTTCATCTCACAGGAGACAATGAACAGCAAGTCCTCTAAGTCTCAGAACATTCAGCTAATTTTAAAAGGAATTATTTGTAGATTAAATTAAAATTATATTGCATTAAGACCTTTTTTTTTAAGAAATTCTGGCTATCTGTTTTGTAAGTCTATTGTATTATGTTTGCATATTTACTGACTGCGAGTTGTTGGACTGAAACACCTCAGCCAGCATTATTAAACACAATCTGGAGCTTTCCTGCAAGTTAGGAGCAGTCAACCCCATAATGGGTATGAACTGTTCTGTGCAGGCAGAAAGACGCACTCAGTTCAGGAAGTTCCTACAGTCCCTTGAGAATGACTTTCTGATACGAGTGGTGGAGGTGCACTGTCCTTCTGTGGCATCAGAAAGTTTCTAGTTTGTGAGCACTAACTTGCTTAATCTTTTCTTCTTTTCTGTAGGCAGTTATAGGGTTAATAAATCCTTTTCCATTTTCCCTAAGCTATCCATTGTCTGGAAAATTTTATCTGAGCTATCAGACCTAACTTCTTTGCTTTCTTTTCCTTTATCTTTAATTGTGGTCTTGAACCCACCACAAAATTGGTGCCGAAACCCAAGAGCAAAGCAAACTGTTTTTTTAACCTGTAAACCTAGGACTTTATAGTCCTCCTTGACTGTGCGCAGCTTCTGCTTTTCTGTGCCATTCATGTCCACATGAGGGAGAGACAGGGGTGGATCAGAAAGGGGATGGTTAGCAGATCGAGAGAGGTTCTTCTCCTCCTCTATTCTGCCCTGGTGAGACCACATCAGGAGTATTGTCTCCAGTTGTGGGCCCTCAGCTCAAGAAGAACATGGGGCTGCTGGAGGGAGTCCAGTGCAGACCAACGAGGTTGATGAAGGAAGTGGAACACCTCTTTTATGAAGAGAGCCTAAGGGAGGTAGGTCTCTTTAGCTTGGAGGAGACTGAGGGGTGACCTCATTAATGTCTATAAATATTGGAAGGGTAGGTGTCAGGAGGATAGACCTAGGCCCTTCTCAGTGTCATCTGGTGATAGAAAAAGGGGAAATGAGTGTAAGCTGGAACGCTGGATGTTCCATATACATATGAGAAGGAACTTCTTCCCAGTGAGGGTGACAGAGCACTGGAACAGGCTGCCCAGGGGGGTTGTGAAGTCTCCTTCTCTGGAGAAGTTTAAAACCCACCTGGATGTGTTCCTGTGTGACTTGGTTTGGGTGATCCTGCTGTGGCAGGGGGATTGGACTAGATGATCTTTCGAGGTCCCTTCCAATCCCTAATGATTCTGTGATTCAAAGACATTGACGTCTTGGCTCAGTTCTAGAAGAGCATTGTGATTAATCTCTGTATGATTTGTTCATGTGTCTCTTTATGTGGAGATGTCTTGTTGTCTTTTCCTCAGACTGAGTTAGTTTTGATTTTTGCCTGAAATTCATAAGCGTTTTTGTTTCAAAGCCTATTTGTATTGGTTTTATTTCTGCCCATTAGCACATTCACTAAATTAATGAGTTGATTTTGTGTCAGGGTTTTTAATCCTTGATGGGGCCACTAATGTCCAAGGTGCCTCATTCACAGCACTGCCCTCAACAAGAACACTTATATGAAACTGTCTATCTATCTTTGTGTCTGCATCACCAATACTGAGCAGCCTACCTACTGTTGCTCATCACTGCACCACCTAGCACAACAGGTCATTGAGCTGTGCACACCTTGGGCAGGAATTTACCAATGTTCTAGGCAGGGAGGAATACAAGACTGTCGCTTACATGGTGGTTTCCATGATTACCAGTTCCGTTTGAGTGGATACATCAGACATGACAGGGACATTCTCCAAAGTGGCAATGATTTTAGCCCTGAGGCAAGAACCAATCATTCTATTAAAGCCTCATGCAACTATGGACAAGAATGTTTCAGTATCCTCCATGCCTTTCCCATTGCAGAGTTACCCACACGTTCTGTGAAGCTGCTCTCCTCCCCTGAGACCCTCCTCAGGGCAAGCGGTGCGGTGCCCTCGACTCACAGTGCGTGACTTGGTCTGTGCTGAGTGGGCAGCAAGACTAGTCTCTGGAACAGTTCTAATAGGGGTGGGGGCAGGGTCACCACAGACTGTAGGTTCTGGTTTCAGCCTTTTAAAATACCCACAGAAACCTCATCAGTTTCTTGCAGGAGCTGCTGTGTCCTGAAAGGAGTACAGCTCCCTGCTTCCCTTACCTGCTCAGGAAGCACATTTGAGGACTCTCAGTGACAAGATTTACTACAGACACCAGTGGGAGCAAGTCTGTTGCAGCTTGTCTCAACGAATGACATTTGGGAAAATAGGATTAATTTTTTGTGAGACTGAAATAAAACCTGCACATGGGCATATAGGCAGTGTCTTTATATGGATTCATAATAGGCAAGAATAGAATTTAGAGAGTTACGCACATTTCTTTGGGATGTTTTAAGGATGGATGACCATTTCAGGGTAAAAAACTAATCTCTACTTAAACAAAAGCACATCTGCTCTGGAACATTCTCTTTTGAGAATACATGTCCTGTTAGGCATTTTAAAAGGTCTGAGCTAAATTTACCTGCATTCAAATGATCTATGGAAGGACTTTTCAAAATACCTTCTGAATGTGTGTTTTACTTGTCACATCTTCAGTTCCAACTAGAAGTTAAATAGAGGCATGAAGATGCTTTGGGAAAAATTATCACTGTTATTACCAGATATAATTATGAGTAAGTGTTTTAATTCACTTGAAAAAGCTCATTTTTTATTGATTGACTAACAACTGCTGACTAGCCCACTGTCTGAGGTACTGCTAGAAATATTTAATATTTATCTGATTCATAGCACAGCTAGGAATGTAATAATAATATAATATTAATATATAATAATATTATATATTAATGATAATATAATATTAATATATAATAATAATAATATTTTGCAGTAACTTGAACATTCCTGCACTGGGGACCATCCCAGTCCTGTCTGAAGCTAAGTCTGCAGCTCAGTGTTTTGTGATGTAGAGAATGAAGCACCACAAAGGGTATGTCTGTGCCACTGCACGAAAGAGCTGCTGTGTTTCTTACTGTGTGCTGAATAAAACCAGAATCTCCAAACTGGAGGAAGTGTTGGGCAAGGACAAACATTGTCAAGGAAGTGGAGGCAGTGGGGTCAAACAAAAGTGGTAGCACTACAGTGAAGATGATTGAGAAACGAGCTCCAATGCACAGGGCTGACTGCAGTGAGGGAGGACCCGCAACGTGCTTAGAGCCTTGTGGACTCAAAGTCATGCACACACTGAGGCACTACGTGCCTCCTGCAGAAGGAAAAAGCTGTTTCCTACCTGAAGACCACGGGGATCAGAACCCCAGGCAATCAATGGAAGAACAACTATCCTAATGGATTTTAAATTTTAAACCAGGAAACCAGAAATAAAACAAGCCCCCCATTTTTAGCTCTTAGTAAAGAGTCATTTCTGCAGGTTAAGACACAAACCAGTGCTTCCACCTTCCTGAAACTGTGCACAGGCAGTTCTGTTCCTATTCCTAGTTCTGGCTGGTTGACCTTTACTAGATGCTGAGTACTGAACAAGCCACTCTGTCATTCACCTCCCGAGGAGGACATGGCAGGGAAATAAGATGGAAAAAGACTCGTGGGTTAAGATAAAGGCAGTTTAATGAAGCAAAAGAAAAGGTTGCACAGAGAAGCAAACAGAAATTGAAGATTTATTCTCTGCTTCACATCAGCAGATGATGTCCAGCCACTTCTCAGGAAGCAGGGCTTCAGTGCATGTAGAGGTTGCTCTGGAAAATAAACCTCATAGTAACAAATGTCACCCTGCTCTTTCTTTCATCTTTTACTATGAAGTAGATAGGATATTGCATGGAATAACCCTTTAATCAGTTTGGCTCAACTGTCCTGAACTTGCCCAACTCCTAGACCCCAGTGAGGGGCAAATTTTGGAGACACAGTCTGGAGCTTCATGAGCGCTGCTCAGCAGCGGGCAAAACATCAGTGTATTATTAACACCTTTTCTAGCTGCCACTACAAGGTACTGCCCTGTGGGCATCATTGTGGGGAATGTGAGCTCCATCTCAGCCAGAATCAAAACATTATTTCAGTAGTTAGGCCTTCTGCACAATGTGGTGTGCAACATTTCTAGCTGAGCAAAACGAGCAATAGTGGGTGAAGCAATGTCAGCTTTCTAAATAAAGAAGTGGAGGAATTTTGCTACTGTTCACTTTTTATGAAACACTGCTGCTGGTGACCTATTGTAATATTTTCTGATTATCAAACTGATTACCTCTTGTGATTTTAGCCTTCCAACTGCTTAGTGAAGTCAGCAACAAGTGTGCTATGCAAAATGTGCTACGAGCTAAGCACGACTCACTACAAAAATCCATCTACTCAGTACACATAGCAAAAAAACCCCTCAGAAATAAAATTTTGTGGAATTATGTTGAAATACTGCATTTAGATAATAAAAATGTTTAATTTTCTTGCAGTTATTAAAATTTTTGTGCAAGCATGTAATTTTGTTTTTAATACATAGAAGCGTTTATTGAAATATGATGGGACTTCAATAGTATTTTCTTACATGAAATTTTAACAAGAGACAACATTTAAAATATTCAAAGTCCTGCCTTTTTCAGTCATCTGTTATAAAATATTTCTATTTCACTATGATCTAGCAAATGTTATCACATAATTTAAAAAGTTCATTAATTGTGTTATGTTTCTTAAGTATTTATTTTACCACCTTAATCCAAATAGTTATGTTGAAAGGAGACTACACAGTGACATTGCCATGTAGTGTGACATTATTTCTCCCAGTTACTTTTGTAGGCAGCAATAAATATAAAATATACTTTCTTTCAATTTGCCCCTTTCACCTTAAAGTAACTGACACTTGAGAGAAAAAGCAAGAGGAGATCAATTTTCCTGCTACTATGATGTCTAATTAAAGCACCGTATGTGCTGAGACACTTGTCACAGTTTGTTAAACCATTGAAGGAGCTGCTGGCATTAACTCCAATTTACAGGAAAATCCTGCTTCTGTTGAAACACATTAACTTTTTTTTTAAAAAAAAATCCCCAACTAATTAAAAATTTAAATCTGGAAATCTTATTAGCTTCTGTATGGGTGTTATACTCTTAAATTTAAATACACCTGTTAATAAATCTCTTTACTGTTTGCTAAATGCATCATAGATTTCCCAATACACTGTGTTCAATTGATTTCACTTCCTACAAATGATATATCTGATCTGAGTGTGATCTTATCCCCTGGATAAGTTTGTAGCACAGGTTTTCAGATTTCTAATAATTTTAGTTAGGAGCAAGACAGCACTTATTGTTTCCTATGTGACAGTACTTGACCTATTCCAAACAGGTAGGTTTTGAAATACATCCTAAATGTGGGAATCCAAAAGATTTAATAGTTTGAAGCGGTAGTCTGAACTGTATGAAAGTTTGGACATTTGACTTAACATAGGAGCATTGGCCAAAGGTTCAAATCAAGTGTCAAGTAAGTTTAAAGCCATCCACCCTCTCCATACCAGAATTTCACCAGTAGCATATTTCATTTAGATTTCAGTCCCATGCTGAAATCACTAAATGACCATGGTGCTGCATGATCAGTACACTGGTGTACCTTGAATCTTGCAAAAGACATCATTTTATTTTGTCAAGTGTTTTTAAAGGCACCTAGTATACAGGAAGTCATGGAAATGAATTTCCTACAAACATGTTATGCTCACAATTAGCAGGTTCTGGCTGAGATGTCCAATGCAATCTACAGCTCAAAATAACAGAAGACAAGAATTACTCCTCAGAGAGGTACGGGGACATCTTTAAGTTACCTTCAATAACAACACATTGGACACCAAGGCTCTAGGTTACCTATCCCTAAACAAAGGTCCATAGTGCCATTTGAGATGTCCTAGGGAGCTTGAAATGTCTGTGTGTGTTTCTGGCAAGTACAACATAAGATTATTGAAATTTGCAACCTTCAGGACTGAAAACTAGAGGGATGGTCAATGCTCTAGGGCACCTCAGAGAGCAGTAAGTTTCCAACAGAATCAAAGCCAAAGAAAAGCTCTTTCCCGAAGGTTTGGAACTCAAATGGTTCTTCATAGTCCAATTTACTTTTGGTAAGAAGAATCTAGATTATCATGCTGAGCAAACAATAGATTTAGTTAATAATTTTAAGTAACAGGTGCACAGGAAACATAAACCCTGTAACACCCTGTTTCCAGAAAACTCTGCCTCACCAATGAGTAATTACTGGGTTTCTCTGTATTGACTCAGCTGTCCTTCCACTCTCAAGCATGTAGATGCCAGGAGATACTATAATACAATACTGAAGACATGTCTATACTAGAACTATACTACAGTACATAAATTCATATATACTATGAGGTAATACATGCTGCAGAAGTGTATTACCTCAGAGCATGTATGTTCAGCATCAGGTAGTGCTTTACGTGTATATACTTGATGGCTCCCTGTAATGTGGCACACTCAGCAATAATTTTTATCTGGGATTTGTATCTAAAAACGTAGTGGTCTGGATTGCTATCAGATAATTTTAGTAGATTATTGAAAAATACTCTAATTTTTGCTAATTCTTTCTTGATAATCATCTGCTCCAAATTAAGAACTGAACAACGCAAAACAGTCTTGAAGAGAAACTTATCTTAAAATAATAATTGTGAGTCATTTAATGTTTAATTAATGGGATTTATTTCCACTCTTACAGTTCTTTTGTTAAAAAAGACGTGAAAATAATAAAGTGACACATGGTAATGTGTCTCTCTCTGCTTTTAGCTGAAACATATCCCATCTGTTTTTACCTGGGTTCTGAAACTACTCTGATGAAGTACCCTTGAGAAGTATACAGCATAATGAAAACAGCATTTCAGATATTTAAAGTCATTTTTCAGATGGGTAGCAGAAAACATCGTGAATGTTGCTGACTGATTCAATCAAAAATGAGTTTTAGCAAATGGAAGTGGTGGTCAGCTCTTTTCTGTAATTTATGGGGTGTGTGAGGCTCTGGGCAACCTGATCTAGTTGATGATGTGCCTGCTCACTGCAGGGGGTTTGAACCAGAGGACCTTTGCAGGTCTTTTCCAACCTAGGTGATCCTAAGTTTAAACTTCTTCCATGCCATTTCTATTTAAACTGTATGTTCCATCACATAATTACAGTTGTTCAAAGTCTGTAACAAAGATCCACATAATTAATATTCTGTTAAAGGAACTGTCTTCCAGCAGTTTTTAGATTGTCACAAAAACATCTTCAATCTTACGCTCCCTTGTTGCTACTGCAAAGGAAACACTAATTATGTAATAAAAACCAAATGAAAACCAGAAAATATATTTATATATAGCATCGAGATAAACACTGAGATAAACGTTGAGCTTAACAGGTACTTTTCCTAGATGTTCTCAGCTTCCAAATAATTTAACTCATTCACCTAATTCCATTATATCAATCATTTTGATGACTCTGCTCAAACCATGAAATAGGATTTCCAGCTTTGGCACTGAAGTATTTTTTGGTTTTCTTTTTATTTAAGGTAACAGATTGAAGTAAAAGCCTGGTTTGGCAGAAGACAGTGTATGTCTTAGCAGTAAATAAATAAAAGCCACAAGCAAGTGAGCGTTATAGCACCAAGGATTTTGCTGGATCTTTTTTTTAACTAAACCTGTACACACAGGTTTTTGCTCCCAGATTTTACTTTACTAAGTACTTTTATGGCAAACTTATGGGACATTGTGCTAGAGTATAGTTAGACAATTCAGTGGCAAAGCTGAAGGAAATCCTCATTAAGTCTTTATATTTTTTAAAGTAGAAGTAGTACTACCCCCTATTCTCATATAAGTAGTTAAAATGAAAAAGCCTGAATATATTTTAATTAATTATATCTGTATAAATCATAGAATCATAGAATCATTCAAGTTAGAAAAGACCCTTGGGACCATCAAGTCCAACCACCAACTCCGCTCTACAAGTTCACTCCTAAGCCATACCCCAACACTGTATCTAAGCAACTGTTAAACACATCCAGGGATAGTGACTCAACCACCACCCTGGGCAGCCTGTTTTAGTAGGAAGTAGAATTAAGTAATAGTTTATGCTACCTGATTCTGTACTTTTGTATTGTTTCATTTTCTTACAGACATAAACACTTCCTAATGGTTATTGCAAGGGCTTTGGCAATGCCTGGAATCAGAGTAAGGCATACTAGGTCAAGGGATGTGGGAGGAAGTTAGGCTGTTTGGACCTACTCCTACAGAACATTGTAAAATAATCCTTTCCATATTGTTTAGTTTGCTGGTGTGGATTTCACTGAGCTTTTAAAATTATTTCATTAATCTGCTCTTGTGTATTTTCACAAATTGTCACAAGTGAAAAAACATAGAAGTATAATAAATATGTGCTTTTTCCCAGTAAATCAACATAAAAATTTGTCACTGTATTGCAGATAGGACTCCACAGGTGAACAATCAATATTCCATTCTTATTGGCACACATATTCTTTCACCACTTTTAAAAGCATTTTATAAAATAAATATGTTCTGCTAATATTTAGCTTTATTCATAAATTTTTATGCTATTGTACAGGAGTAGCAACACATATGTTTGAACCAGATTATCAGCTACTGACATAGCTGTTACACCTCTCCAAAGAGATTAAAAACAGTCTTTATTAATGTCCTTAATAAAGAACTGTTCATAAATTCCTATTTACATTATTTTAAGGTCTTCCAATTCTGTTCCTACAGCAGTCAGGTGATCCCTGCCTGAAGGGGCAACTGAGTCTAACCTATATCTTTTGAAGAGGGCAAATGCAACTGGTGAGGAGGTGGCAGGGACTTCAAGTCTAATAGCTCAGGAACTAACAGATATAGTCCTCCTTTCTGTTGTGGATTTCTTTAAAACTTCCTCAAATTAGAGAAAGAGCAGTCACATAAAACCAAATAATTCTGACTTGAAGATGAATTTTAAAATCTCACCTCTTGTGCCCAATGGTGACTTCTCCATAGCTGTGGTGTCCCCTGAAGGAACTGCTAGCTTCATCGCTTGCCACATTTGGTTCTGTTTTATTGGGTTGACATACTGTATGACAGTCTCAAGCCAAGTGTGCCTGAATTTAATCTCTGAACATATTGCTTCAGGCCTGTTGTTTCTAATTTACCCTCAGGTGTGGTCGTTTTCCAGTAGTCAGCTATGGAGAAGTGTCCTCTATGCTTACATAATACCCTGTAGTTGTTGGTTTATCTTAAGGAAATCTGCACCAGCTACAAGAACAATTATGACCTGCCCTCATGGCAGGCTTTTTGTATAAAATTGAAATGATAAATAAAAGCCCATTCTGGAATGAAGCCAAGGGATTATTGGCTTCATTGGTTTGGGACCTTACCCCGAGGAAATGTCGTCAGTTAAGTGACCTCCCACATTAAATGAATGCCTGGTTCATGCCTTGACTAGTTTTCTGTCACTGAAGATGGATATTACTGCACAGTGCTGCACAGTGCAACNTTTGCAACCTTCAGGACTGAAAACTAGAGGGATGGTCAATGCTCTAGGGCACCTCAGAGAGCAGTAAGTTTCCAACAGAATCAAAGCCAAAGAAAAGCTCTTTCCCGAAGGTTTGGAACTCAAATGGTTCTTCATAGTCCAATTTACTTTTGGTAAGAAGAATCTAGATTATCATGCTGAGCAAACAATAGATTTAGTTAATAATTTTAAGTAACAGGTGAACAGGAAACATAAACCCTGTAACACCCTGTTTCCAGAAAACTCTGCCTCACCAATGAGTAATTACTGGGTTTCTCTGTATTGACTCAGCTGTCCTTCCACTCTCAAGCATGTAGATGCCAGGAGATACTATAATACAATACTGAAGACATGTCTATACTAGAACTATACTACAGTACATAAATTCATATATACTATGAGGTAATACATGCTGCAGAAGTGTATTACCTCAGAGCATGTATGTTCAGCATCAGGTAGTGCTTTACGTGTATATACTTGATGGCTCCCTGTAATGTGGCACACTCAGCAATAATTTTTATCTGGGATTTGTATCTAAAAATGTAGTGGTCTGGATTGCTATCAGATAATTTTAGTGGATTATTGAAAAATACTCTAATTTTTGCTAATTCTTTCTTGATAATCATCTGGTCCAAATTGTCTAATTCTAATGGGAAAATAGTGGAATACTCAGAATAATGCTCAGCCCAGCTAACCACAAGCCTTTTTTATAAAATAAAGCCACCATCACAGCACTATCCATAGATAAGTGTTCTACTTCTGAAGGACATTTCTCAAATGAGGGTGGAATACATTGCACATAAATCAGAAAAGAGGGCATCAAGCATCAAAATGAAGTACTAACTTCTTTGTTAGGGATAGGCAAGGTAACTCCTAAATCAAGCACCTACCGTTGTTTGCTGTCAGGCTTTAGCTACCTCTGCCTTCAACACTTGCTTGTTTTGTATCT
>VXBP01004470.1:748307-786841 GCA_013400115.1 Rhinopomastus cyanomelas
TAGTTAAAATGAAAAAGCCTGAATATATTTTAATTAATTATATCTGTATAAATCATAGAATCATAGAATCATTCAAGTTAGAAAAGACCCTTGGGACCATCAAGTCCAACCACCAACTCCGCTCTACAAGTTCACTCCTAAGCCATACCCCAACACTGTATCTAAGCAACTGTTAAACACATCCAGGGATAGTGACTCAACCACCACCCTGGGCAGCCTGTTTTAGTAGGAAGTAGAATTAAGTAATAGTTTATGCTACCTGATTCTGTACTTTTGTATTGTTTCATTTTCTTACAGACATAAACACTTCCTAATGGTTATTGCAAGGGCTTTGGCAATGCCTGGAATCAGAGTAAGGCATACTAGGTCAAGGGATGTGGGAGGAAGTTAGGCTGTTTGGACCTACTCCTACAGAACATTGTAAAATAATCCTTTCCATATTGTTTAGTTTGCTGGTGTGGATTTCACTGAGCTTTTAAAATTATTTCATTAATCTGCTCTTGTGTATTTTCACAAATTGTCACAAGTGAAAAAACATAGAAGTATAATAAATATGTGCTTTTTCCCAGTAAATCAACATAAAAATTTGTCACTGTATTGCAGATAGGACTCCACAGGTGAACAATCAATATTCCATTCTTATTGGCACACATATTCTTTCACCACTTTTAAAAGCATTTTATAAAATAAATATGTTCTGCTAATATTTAGCTTTATTCATAAATTTTTATGCTATTGTACAGGAGTAGCAACACATATGTTTGAACCAGATTATCAGCTACTGACATAGCTGTTACACCTCTCCAAAGAGATTAAAAACAGTCTTTATTAATGTCCTTAATAAAGAACTGTTCATAAATTCCTATTTACATTATTTTAAGGTCTTCCAATTCTGTTCCTACAGCAGTCAGGTGATCCCTGCCTGAAGGGGCAACTGAGTCTAACCTATATCTTTTGAAGAGGGCAAATGCAACTGGTGAGGAGGTGGCAGGGACTTCAAGTCTAATAGCTCAGGAACTAACAGATATAGTCCTCCTTTCTGTTGTGGATTTCTTTAAAACTTCCTCAAATTAGAGAAAGAGCAGTCACATAAAACCAAATAATTCTGACTTGAAGATGAATTTTAAAATCTCACCTCTTGTGCCCAATGGTGACTTCTCCATAGCTGTGGTGTCCCCTGAAGGAACTGCTAGCTTCATCGCTTGCCACATTTGGTTCTGTTTTATTGGGTTGACATACTGTATGACAGTCTCAAGCCAAGTGTGCCTGAATTTAATCTCTGAACATATTGCTTCAGGCCTGTTGTTTCTAATTTACCCTCAGGTGTGGTCGTTTTCCAGTAGTCAGCTATGGAGAAGTGTCCTCTATGCTTACATAATACCCTGTAGTTGTTGGTTTATCTTAAGGAAATCTGCACCAGCTACAAGAACAATTATGACCTGCCCTCATGGCAGGCTTTTTGTATAAAATTGAAATGATAAATAAAAGCCCATTCTGGAATGAAGCCAAGGGATTATTGGCTTCATTGGTTTGGGACCTTACCCCGAGGAAATGTCGTCAGTTAAGTGACCTCCCACATTAAATGAATGCCTGGTTCATGCCTTGACTAGTTTTCTGTCACTGAAGATGGATATTACTGCACAGTGCTGCACAGTGCAACTTACTTAATTCAGGAGAAAATTAGTGGCTTTCAGTTAAAAAATTGAGCACATAAGTACTGAGAAACAAAAGCACTGAATAACAAAAAAAAAAATCACACATCAGGGTAGGAACCTCCATACTAGACTGTCTGGGCCTTTCATCTGATCTCCCATTGTGTTTTCTTGTTAGAACTTCTTGATTTCTCTCTTTAAAGTGCAGTGTAAAAGCATATTTTTAGATGTTTCTACTTGAATTGTTTAGTTCATCTACCTACAATGTTCTGAAGAATTACTGAGGCTACTTCTATGAATAACAACCACCAGATCTAACCTGGAAAAAATCCTCTGCTGGTAGGAACGATGTCTAGACAAAGTGTAAGGCAACATCCCATACTCTTACTGCTCTGCATTGTCCCTCTGCAGCAGATCATCTGTGCCTACCTGGAGTATGAGAAATGACAAAGTAGTTCTGTCTTCCTCTACTTACACTGTGAGTGGTCTGTAGACCCTGGAGCATGCTACAACAGGAACTATATCCAGGCTTCATCTCAAAGAGTAACAGTTGATTACAAGAGAGAATTAAGTAATATATGTATGTGCAGGGTGAGCTATTGGGACAAATCAGGATTTGAGAACAAAACAAAAGGCTAAGTTACTGAATACACCACCTGTTATCTAATTCTAATGGGAAAATAGTGGAATACTCAGAATAATGCTCAGCCCACCTAACCACAAGCCTTTTTTATAAAATAAAGCCACCATCACAGCACTATCCATAGATAAGTGTTCTGCTTCTGAAGGACATTTCTCAAATGAGGGTGGAATACATTGCACATAAATCAGAAAAGAGGGCATCAAGCATCAAAATGAAGTACTAACTTCTTTGTTAGGGATAGGCAAGGTAACTCCTAAATCAAGCACCTACCGTTGTTTGCTGTCAGGCTTTAGCTACCTCTGCCTTCAACACTTGCTTGTTTTGTATCTTAATATCTAAAATTTAATTATAAACAATAACTGCAAGCATGGCTCTCTATTTAGAAAATGAATTAGAATCCGTTGAACTCTACAGTAGATGTAGCTGTGAAGGAGATTATGAAGTTGTAATATTTTAAATTTTAGATAAAGAAAAAATGTTATATATTTGGCTTACAAAGCAGATAAGGAAACACTTTGTTTTAGAAAAATGTAATCAGATACACCAAAATTTATAAAATTTATATTAATCTCTTCACCTTTTAAGGGAAAAGAAGTATTTAATAGTTATACTACGCTGCACAATACATTAAGCTTGTTGTTCTATTAAGAATCCCAGTTTTTTCTCAATATATTGAACAAATTTTTCAAAAAGGCATCTTTTCATTATTACTTGATGTTGTATTTCCCTTACAGAATGTAGCTCTTCACCACTATGTTTGCATGTGATTTCATGGCTTTACTTCTTTCTTGATTGCTCAAAACTTCAGGATGTTAAAAAACAAAACTTACTGTTGGAGGTAAAAGCTGTATATCACTTGAAAATGTGAAAGATTCAGATCTCAAAAAGGGACTATGAGCTACATAAAAATATGAGAAATGCCATGAAAGAGTTGTACTTGTGGAATTTCATAAAACACTGAGTAAATGGAGTGATGCTATTTTGCTCTTTTACCTGAAGTACTGACTTTAAAATTAGATTTCTATAGATAGTTACTGGTGATCAACTCATTTACAAGTGTGGAGCTGTACTGAAAACAATATTGTTCCTTGTTGCTGTGGTTTGAATTTGAGCAGATTTCTTGCCTGAGGCACTGGGAAGTTTCTATGGCAACTTGTGAGATTTTTTGGACTGCAAATTGGTATGGTTGGTTTGGAGCTTCCTATTCTATTTCCTGATCCTTCTTCACTTGACTTGTGTCTGTTGTTCAGTGAAGACACATTGCACTGGGCTGGTGAATCAAGACACAGAGAGAGAGAGAGAGGAATCTCAGAGACCAGTGAAACTTTTGCATGTAATCCATTGCTTGTTGAAACAGAGGGAATTTTTCCCTCATTCATGGCTGTATGAATTGGTGAGTAGGAAAGGGAGGACTGGCTTGTAAAACACATGAAACAGGGAACTGGACTTTAAAATGCCCTGTGACACTGAGGGATGTATGCAAGACTAAATAGTGTCCATGTTTCCACAAGGAAAAAGAACAGCTTTGAATGGAGATAGCAGCTTGGCCCAGTTTCACAAGAAGATGTGATTAATCTCTGTGTGGGGTGAATTAAATGTGTCTTGTTGGTTCTCCCCAAATTAAGGTAGGGTTTTTTCTTTGGCTTTGCCTGTAACTTCCATAAGTGGTATTTGAACTCCTTCGGCTGTTTCAGTTTTGTTTCAACCCATTAGCACAGTAACTCAATTAATTGTTTCATTTTGTATCATTTGATCCACCAAAGACTGTTGTCCATATTTCTTCTAGCAAAGACAGAAAGGCTTTCTTACGCTACCGAAAGATTTTAAGCCCAAAAAGGAGGAGAAAAAGACTTTCTTTCCAACCCTCAGTCATTTTTGAAAGCTGTTCATCATTTATTCTGATTTTTCAGCTTAGAAATTAGTTCTTAAAACACTAGAGTGAATTAAGCCCCCTGGCTACTGGTTGTTTTTTAATTTGTCTTACACAGGACATGCAACAGGCAACATAGATCTCATGTCTCATGGGATCACATGCCTAATAGAAGGAACTACTCGATCAAGTCACTTTCATGTGAATTTTACCCTTTCTTCTGCTCTCCTCTTTCTCATTTCCAACACTCAGCTCTGAAGAGTTAAAAGATTTAAATGCAAATGTTATACAGAAGCAGATCCATCATAAAGTATTTGGATTCAGTGGCAAATTTTAATTGAATATAAGACAGGAACCTTTTGTGAACCCAGGGTCTTATAAAATGGCCAAAGAGGAGTGCTGGCATGATTCTGATGGAGACTTTTAAATTATTCTTTGAAACTATGATGATTTTAAATGTATCTTAGGAATTTTTCTGATCTACTTAATAAAGTTGAATTCTTGAAGCCTAACAAGATATAGCAAGTTGTCCCTCCCAGGGAACACAGTAAAAATTGAAGCATCACATTTTTGGGGATTTTTCCAAAATTTCTCCACATCTCCAAACCATTCTTATAATTTTTCTAATCCAAAACTTAATTGCTTTCAGATTGCTCATTATGTTAGTCTAATTTTCACAGCATTTGTCAAACATGGGTCTGATAGATAGTCATCCCAACTCCATTATCATTGTCAAAGGAGTGATTAATTTGATGTCTGATCTCCATAAGAAGTCAGTAATAAGCTGTAAGCATTAATCTATTTTCCAACTTTATAAAATGTAAACTCCCCCTCTACTCTGCACTGGTGAGACCACATCTGNATGGGTGTAAGATCTTTTGAGGTCCCTTTCAATCCCTAATCTTCCGTGATTCTGACAACTTGCTATATCTTGTTAGGCTTCAAGAATTCAACTTTATTAAGTAGATCAGAAAAATTCCTAAGATACATTTAAAATCATCATAGTTTCAAAGAATAATTTAAAAGTCTTCATCAGAATCATGTCAGCACTCCTCTTTGGTTCTGCCTTATAAAAATAGTCTCATGAAAATACTATAGTTTTATGTAAGTTAAGTTTTATGTAAGTGTTAATATAGTTTATTTTGCCCATATTCATCCATATTCATATGATTAGAATTTTTGCCATTCACAGGAGCAAGAACATAGCTAAATGCTAACATGATCTAGACCCCTCAGCATTGTCCATGTACAGGCTTCTCCTTCAGAGCAAATAGTTCCTTAGTCTTCAATATATATTTACAGCTCACAGATAAAAGATTGCTTTTATTTATGGGTAAGAACATACAGCTGGTAATGACATCATAACCTAAAGCTATCAAATCAAGATCAGATTTTTGAAAGATTTTTTAGTCAAGGACAACTTACAGAACTTATTACCGGAAAAAGAGCATTTAAAGTTTTCCAGTTTCATTATCTATGCTGTCAGAGTAGACAG
This sequence comes from Rhinopomastus cyanomelas, assembly GCA_013400115.1. NCBI lineage: Eukaryota > Metazoa > Chordata > Aves > Bucerotiformes > Rhinopomastidae > Rhinopomastus > Rhinopomastus cyanomelas. The sequence goes on from VXBP01004470.1 coordinate 753,968, forward strand.
TCTAACTGTTGCTTCCAGGGTCAAAACCTATGAACATCTTGGTGTGACAGATTTAGGTAGGTGCTTGTCTGGCACCACATTCATGTCTGCTTAAGAGCTTTTCTGCACCATATTCAAAGTTTCAAAATTATTTTTGAGGCAAGTTAAAGATTCCTGAAAGAATGGAACAGTACTTTTGAATTAAAAAAAATGCCAACAATAGGTTTAGTCCTAATTTTAGCTAATAAAACAACTTTTAAAATGCAATTCCAAAAACTTTTGATTATGGATTCAGCAGAGAGGCAAAATGTTTTCATGATGATTGCTTATAAAGAATATAATGAGCAGACTGAAACAGTCTAGGAGCATAGACAATGTGAGAGCAAATAATTATACAGTTGGGAATATGTCAGCACCTATATTCTGAATCAGAGAAAACCTTCTTTCTTTTATTTGAATTTTATGCATTTTTTTTAAAAAAGGTAATCAATCACTTTTCCTTAGAGTAGGTGTTGGGTTTCTTCCCCCTTAATTTATACCAAATTGTCCTCTGACATTTCATTTTGCTGCTTAAAATTGTTGCAACTTTGAATAAAACATTTTCTGTGCTTTGTGCATTGTAAATTAATTGCTCCTGTCAGATGAACAGCTCGTCTTGAGAATCCAGCAAATGATTGTGTATTTGACAGTGGTATTTCAGTGCATCCATAAAAACTGAAGGGAACTGATTCAAAAGGAAAACTCACAACAAAACAACAAGCCCCACTCCTCCCTGAACAAATAAAATAATAATTAGAGCTCAGCTCGTCTCAGAAATGGCCTCCAAGCACTGTCACATCAGACATTAGAGAGCAGAGTACATTCAGCCTTCAGGAAAGATCTTTTAAATTCATTTCAATCAGTGTTTGTAATTAGATTTAACAGTTGAAAATCCTTCAGTTGACCTCCTGTCTGTCTTTGTTTCTTCTTCTAGTATAATTGCTCAATCTGGAGTCACAAGAACAGAACACATATACACACATATATATATGTAAATATAGAACAACCAGATGCTGTATATGTACAAAAGCATATATATAGTATTGTTTTTAGTGACTATATATATATAGGTAACATATGCTTGTATTGTTGTTAAATATATGTAAAAACAATAGTTATTTATATATATCCACCTTACCCCATGCACCGAGTGAACAAATGTCAAAGCCATCTGTTTTAGGACTGTTAGAACTGGCGCAGGTAAATAATAGTAATTGCCTAAATTGCCTTTTTTTCAATAAACAAAGGAAATCTCAGAACCACATGGTACAAATAGATCACATATGGAAACTAATTAAAACCCTGTCAAAACAAACCTGTCATCTTCAACTGAAGTGAGTAAGCAAGAAAGTGGAACAACGTTGCTATAAAATTTGGCACAAGTTGCTTTTATTTGAAAATATATTGAAAGAGCTTAGAAGATTAAACAGCCTACTCAAAACACTGTTTTAAAGCAGATATACTGATCAGTCCTCTGTTGGTCTCTCAATATTATGGAGTTTCTAAGCCATAATTTTCCTCCAGCCTAGTTGGAACAGTATCCTGACAACACAACTTTATGCAGTTCAACAAAACCTTGTTCTGTAGAAGAAAGATATTCAAGAACATACAATATGAACAGCACAAACCAGATCAAAACTAACAGAAGTTTTGGGTTTGCTGCCCTTTAAAGTAAGGAGTCCTGGAGGGTCAGTTTCCCTGATGCATCAAACCTCTAGAAAATGTATCAAGAATGATCAAACTGCCTAAAGGGCCAAAAGTCTGCATCTCCATTTCATACAAAAAAAAAAATATTTAATTTGCTTTTGCCAATTCCTTAAAAATTCTGGCTTTGCAGGTAGTACTTTGTTTCAGCTTTGTCCCTGTCCTATATATATATTATCGGTACATTTGATTTTTGAGTGAGATAACAGTTGAACTATGCACTTCTGAGGCAGGCACTTACCACTTTAACACCTCTCAAATAGAAAAGGTCAGGAAAAAAAGAAGCTTTTGTTAATTAATCACTTTACAAAAAAGTGTTCTTAGCTTACAAGTTCCACTTCTAGCTTCCTTCTTATCTCATTTCTTTCCCCTGTAGCAGAACAGTCAAACACACTCCTAAGACCAAATGAAGGTTGACATCTCTCCACTGATGGTTTAATCACCTGCCGAACACCTTACATCTGTTTTACTGAAGGAAAAAAAGATTCTCACACAGTTTTTTTTCTACCCATTTTATTCCAGTATTTGACCACTTCTCACACCAAACATCTAAATATATCCCCACCATAAAAGAACTTACTAAGTTGGAGTTTCTCTCAGGGCTCTGACCAGTGATCCCAGGAACTGTATTGAAGATCATCCTGAGATGTCCAGTCCCTGCCTGAGCTATAGCAGAAAAGTGGTAGCATCCAGCTTAGCCATAGCCTGCTTGTTGGTCCTTTTGATACTGATCCTGACCTAAAGACTGTTTTCTTAGCCCTTCCTCATCACAGTGCATCAGCCTGGAAATTGATGTATCTCACCCTAACTCTGACCTTCCGACTAAGTTAATGGATTGACCTTGAACCTGTCTCATCATCAGAAAAGACTCTTGGTTGAACCTGACAACAACCTCCAGCTTTGTCCTGCTGCCTTATATATGCTTTGGGATGGGCCCTCAATTGAAAGCCTAGGGGTTATGTGCAGATTCTGTCCCTTAGGGACTAGCTGGCCCATGGTGCTTCCAATCACTTCCCCCCTCCAGAGATGCTAGCTGCATCCCGTATCTACTCCAGTGTAGTGGACTAACACACAGTACATTGAAGTACAGCTGTTTTCTCTCATATCTTCCAGACAACTGGGAACACTTTCCCTGATGGTATTCTTAGCACATTTTAGAGTAGAGTAAAATCCTTCTTCACTTACTGGAATTTACAAAAAGGAGGAGAGGCCTCCATACTTGGTTCTTTGCTTTAATATCCAATTATTTCCTTGGAAGGATTAGCATGTTGGCATTATGACTAGTTTCAGTGTAAACAGAACATTTACAACTTATGTACAAGACTGGGTATTTGTTAGTACAATCTCTTAGGCTGAAGTTCTCTCAATCTAGATTTCTTCAAAAACAAAGATCTCCAAATGTATTTTTCCACTTCCTTGTCCTTATCATGGTGACAGCAAATGACACTACTGCAATGGGCTTGCTAGTGACTTGATTTTTGTCATTCCATTTCCTGTCTTGCTCTTTCTAATTTGTATGTTTGCTGAGTGGTAAGTTTTGCTGGACACCAGTTCCTCAGGACAATATATTGGAATAAAATCAAAATTATTATACATCTCCAGACCAACTATACTGTTGCTGAGATGTTTTCTAGTGAGTGCAATTGTTTGTGTGGAAATACACAAGAGTTAAGCTTTGCTGTATGCTGTCAGTTTGTCTCCAGATTTGGTATTCTCTCACTTTTTCTGTGTGTATGTGTCTACTTGACGCCAGCAGCTTGCAAATTATAGCATCGATGTGAAATCATCATTCCCAGTGCCTAAATGTCCCAATTATGCTCTGTCTCCAAATCCAGATGCTGTGCTAGCTTTACAATAATTTTATAAGGGCAGCCCTGGAACACCTTCGTTGCTGCAGCTCAAGATAAACCTGCTTCACTGCTCAGGATGTCTTGCTGTTGCCATGATGGTTGCAGTTGCTTCATCTTCTAATGTTTCAGTAGTGGTGGTCCCTAGCTCTTTATGGACAAAGTTCAGAACTCCTCATCTGAAAAACATTTAAGAGCTATCAAGGAATCATCACAGAGATGATTCAGAAAAGTGAGTTGTGGTAAATATTGTGTATGGAAGCAGTTGCAGTGCTATAACTTTGATTTCCATTAAAGTTCACAGAAACCTTCTTGATGCAAACCAGCAATGGAAAGAAAAGCTCTAAAGGCAAACACTCTTGAAGTAAAAAAAAGTGCCATAAAGCAGCACTGAAATACATAAAAATAGATTTTATGAGAAATATCCTGATTTATTTTTTTGCTAGCTTCCCTTGAGATTTCTTTTTACATAAAATGTGAGGTTTAATATTTGATTCCTCAATAATTTTCATGTTTCAATCATGCTTCATCTTCAAAACTATATTTCAGTGAATTATAGAGCACTTTTTATGGCATATTCTTGGGTAGTTAGTGGTTTTTTTCCTAGTTTGAGGAAAATGATGTACAAATCAGGGTAGAAATAAAAATCTCAAAGTATATTTATTTTATTTGCAGAATGTGTAAGTAGGAGGGCATCCTGTGAGGATAACCAAGTAAAGGAATGCAGTTTCTCCTGTGATTCTGTAGAAGTGAGCAAGATTGCAGTGTTAACTTATAACCAATCAAAGTCCAAGACTCTTCTGTAAGTTTTGCAAATAATTTGAAGATGATTTAAGAAAGGAGGTTTTTTTCATGTCAAGAATGAGCAGAAAATGGATGGAGCTTCTAATTAACATTTGTTTACTGAGAATTTTGTGTGGATAACCTCTGTATCCTGATCTGTTCACTAACCAAATAGGATGAGATCAGAATTGGGCTTAAGTTTTTTAATAGTTCTTTCTTGTCCTGTGCAATCATTGCATATACACTGGTCAGATACAAAGACACATTGCACACTGTTTAGGGCACAAAATTGTATATTTTATTAAACAGTATTGACTTGCGAATTATTGCCATAGTGTGACTGGATATCAAGACACTATGTGCATATTTATACTACTTATTATAGATCAGTGTGCCCTGAAATGTGGTTTTGTGTTTGGAAAAAATATAAGAGAAATTACATTTTGTCTTCCTTGCAAGACTTCTGGAATCACCACTAATATTTTAATAACACTTGAATATTTTTAAGTACTTAACGCTTATAATGGGAAGTTTATTCAAGAACATGAAGGGTAGAGTCATTCACTGCTGCCAAACATAAGCATTTCTAGTCATTAATATCTGCAGCTTTACTATGGCCAGGAGCTCTGGCCTAGAACAAATATGATTAATTTCTGTCTGCAGCCTGCACTCAGTTTGGATACCTTCCACTGCAAAGACTGCACATCTTGCTACCTTGAAAAATTTCTCAGATCCAGACTCTGTTCAGCAGTCACACCGAAGCAGGACCAAAATCAATCATTGCAGAGTCTCTAAGCCAACACATGTCATTAGGCTTGAAGATACAAACTTAGACAGATGTCCGAAGACTGCAGGACAGATCCATCTGTAGTGAGTGAAAATGAAGAGGAAAAATCACCGTTGTATCTCTACAGTGAGTACTCACTGAACACAAAACACAGGTAGAAACAGTCACGGCATTCTTTGCACTTGTTTTGGGGAGCTTTGGCTCCTCAACGCAGTGGATCTAGATGTCAGTTTGCATATTTGCAAGTGATATGCCAACATTAATTTAAGAGAACTGTTTAGGGGTCCAGATCTCTGAGAAGCATCCATTTAGTAACACTCACACTCAGAAATTATTGAGAGGAAGGAAAGGAACTTGATTTTATCCTTTCTATCATAGTGATTGCAGAATATTCATCTGAAAGACTTCAACAGCTGTCAGAACTTTACCTTCTTGGAAAATCTCACTAGAAGTAAAAGCTCAAGTAACTCTTGATTTCCAGTATCATCAGAACTGGCAAGACCTGAAAAGTCAGTATTTGCATGGCATTTTGATTTGGTTGCAAAACAAAAAAGCTCAGGGCACAGATACCAGATGAAATGTAGACTTTGTCCTTTGAATTACACCCAATCAGCACCCCTGATTTCCTTGCAACCTTCCTATGAAAGTTCCCTGACATTTCTTGCTGTCACACACATTCAGTGAAAGTACAAGGAAAGTGTTTGTGTTGTATGTTTGAATTTGAGGGGTAACTGTTGGCTCCCAGAACGGACTGGCACGCTAGGCAAAGCACAGAAAGTCTTAAACAAACAATAATTGGAACAACAACTGCATTTGAATTCATAACCTTTTTATTTTGTTCTATGTGAGTCATTGTTTTCATTTGCAAAGTCAGGTAACATATCCATAAAATTTCATTCTTTATTCCTCAGCAAAGTTAAGAAATATCCAGAAAGCAGACTTTTATGTCTTCGTAGGAGACACATTTCCTTGAATCAACATATGATGTTTTCTCCTTGTCTGCTGCTAGGAACATATCTCTACAGTAATGATGTTTTGCATTGACCTGATCAATCAAGAAGATTCTAAATTCATTTCCACTCTTATAAAATTCATACTGTAATCAAACCATCTAAACTGCAAAGAATTCTTTCAATGAGAATGATCGGCCGTTGCAATAGTCTCCCCTGGGAAGTGTTGGATTCCCCCACACTAGACAGTTTTAAGATTAATCTGGACAGGATGTGAGGTTGTCTTAATTTTGCCAAGAAAGGTCAGAGTAGATGATCCTTGAGCTCCCATCCAAACAAAGCCGTTAGTTCTCAGCGAGATCTCAGATAGAATGAAAATCAGAAGGAAATGGATATAAAATGGAAAGGCTTCAATGTTATTTAGACTGACTCATGAGTATGAATTCTTACTGTTTTTACAAATCATGTTGTTGTGGGGCTTTGGCCATTAGCTGAAATCAAATCTAGGGTCCATAGTTTTCACCAAAAGACACGAGATGCATACCCTTTTGTTTCATGCAGCTTGACAGAGTGCAATGCATCTCTTGGTGCAAATTGCTTTTCTCCCTGTGTTTATCATATTAATAAGTCCCAAGCAGACTGGACAGGAATATAAAAATTAAATGTGTCCCTGAGAGTGAGTTTTTTTGTATCTCAGAGGATTTTTTGGTTATTTCTTTTTTTTCTACATTATCTAGGAGAGTAGACATTTGAAAATATCATGGTACTGCATTAAAAGATGAACTTCTAAAGAGAAGTTGTAAGCAGAGCTGATGATCAGCAGAGTTAATTAACTATCCTTGGGAAGCAAAACAGAGGCCAGACAGAAGCACTAAGCAACTGCTAAGATGAATAACACAAGAAAAATATTTTCACACATGATAAAGAATAAAGAAGAAAGGAAAAACATGATTTATAAATTACATAAAAAGAAAAAATTCTGATTAACCCAAATGAATCCATGAGAGTCTAACTTTCTAAAAGAAGCTATTCCTGGTTTATATGCTGCTGCTTAGGAATGCAGTGACATCTCTGTACTATTCTAGAGAAAGAGATTTCTAAGCCTTAGTGTCCTGAACTGGATACTGATTATGTTAGCTGTCCTGACCTACACACACATCACAATTTCACAATATGTATGTTCATCTAAATGTATTAGTCATTTATGCAAGAATGCCCATGCACTGGCATAATGCATTTCTTGCAAGGTATTATGCCAGTCTGTTAATCTCAGGAGAAAGTTTATACTGTAGCTCACTATTTAACCTGATACAGGACTTCACAGCAGATCCATATGGTGGTCTACTCAGAACCCTAAGCAATTTACCTGAACAATGCCCTCTGCAATCCACAATGGTTCATCCTGTTCTGAATACTCTCCCTCTTATTTCTGACGTCCCTGCACTGCATGTTAGACATGTGCATCTCTCATGCACATACATGCATATCTGAGGGAACTGCCATTTCCATGGCCTTGGATTTGAAGACATACTTGGACAACAGATGTGTTCTTTTCATCACATCCCTTCTGAAAAGTCTGTCAGGTTTGATTTTGATGACAGGTATTCTGATTCCATAACTTCTCCAATGAAGTGATCCTGCTGTGGCAGGGGGATTGGACTGGATGGTCTTTTGGGGTCTCTTCCAATCCCTAATGATTCTATGATACTATTGTATCTCACCCTTGAATTCCATTCTCATCACTTTTGGATCTTGGGGTGGTACCAGATATTTTTATGAAAACCTGTAAAAGCAAGGAAAGATAATCCTTTGAAATAATACAGCTCTGTTCCTTCAGTCTTGTGAAGAAAAATAGGAACAAAATAGAGAAAAGAAAAAAGAGAAAGATTCCTAATCAACATCCTGCAATGCACATTTTGGTCTTTTATTAATCTGATCAGTGAAAGTGTGCTAGTTTTGCTTCAATTTATTCAAATTATGTATTCCATGCTCCAATAGAAATCCTTTAGCATTTCTGCATCTTGACACGTCTCAGATTCCCCTGTACTTCTTTTTATGGCAATGTACCTCTTTATTTTGCCATGTGGTTTGGGGGATACTGTTGATTTCTCTCTGATATTATGAAGATACCTTTCTACCAGTCCTAAGGGGTCAGAGATATGGTCTATTTTTATTTCTCAGTTGAAGGCCATTAGTAAGCATACCTCTGAGATAGACATATATATACATGTTCCTGAGAGATTAAATTGGGCACTCGACTTGCAATGAATGTAAAGTGAATAGTGAAATACTCTCATTTCAAACCTTACATATAAAGAGTTGATTCCATTAGGGAAGGGAATGCAAATTGGTGCATAAGCCTTTATGCAACTTACATCTTTTTGCAAGCATCTCTATTTAGACTACTGAGAAAAACCAAAGCTTTATAGCTAATGCTGCAAAGTCAATACTTAAATCAGAAACTGAAGCTTTTTTTCTGACTCATGGATCATTAGAACTGCTAAATTCCAGTTTGGGAATATATTAGCATATGTAGTGCCTGCCAAAGTTGTTTCCTGTGCTTGAGAGTAAACTAGTCTTTTTAAATATGCTCTTCGTATTTCACATTGAATAGTTTAAAGGGAGATACAGGGGCTAGTGGAAAAATCGTTGAGAAGTTTTTTAAGCCTAAATGTTTTTATCAACATTCTGTCTCACCATCTCAAAAATTAAGCACCATTACTGATTATTTAATGTCATATTAAGAAACATAAGGTAAAATACAGAGGAAACAAAATTTCAAAGAGGAATTTGCTTCCTCTCCATATTACTAAATATTCCATGTTAGAATTACAGAACTAGAATGGATTAGGACCTCATAGAACACAAAGGACCTCAGAGATTAACTAGTTTCAATTCCCCTCACATGGACAGGGACATGTCTCACTAGACCAAGTTGCCCATAGCCCCATCCAACCTGCCATTGGACACTTCCAGGGAAGGAGCATTCACAACTTGTCTGGGCAACTTACCCCAGTACCCCACCACCCTCATAGTGAGGAATTTCCTCCTAAGATATGTCTTGCCTCTTTTAGCTTGAAACCATGCCTGCTCATCCTATCACTAGATTCCCTTCTAAAAAGTCTTGCTCCAACTTTTCTGTAGGCCACCATCAGGTACTAGAAGGTTGATATAAGATACCCTTGGAACCTTCTCTTCTCCAGGCTGAACAACTTCAATCATGTCAGCCTGAATACACAGGAAAGGTGCTCTAGCATCTCACCTGGTTGTGATAGCTCTTTTATCAACTGTATCCTGTCCTCCTGGGCTGCACTCACACTCTGCCCGCTGATATTGAGCTTCTCACCTACCAACACCCCCAAGTCTTCCATGGAACTGCTCTCAACCCATTCACCACTTACCATGTACTTGTGCTTGACTCTACCCCAACCCATCAGATCCCATGGATCTGTGAAATTTCAGGTTCTTTATACAGTCATGACCCTGACCTACTACACATGGTACTTCTTTTTCCCAGTCTCAGGCTTTGACCTCTGTGACTTGGACAGCATGGTTTGAGTGCTTTCCAATGAAGACTGAGGCAAAAATGTCACCAAGTACCTTAGCCTTTTCCCAGTCTTTGCTAACTAAGTGACTTGTTTCCTTCGGGGAACATTTTCCCTCTTTCTCCTTTTTTCACTAATATACCTATAGAAGCTTTTTTGCTGCCCTTGATGTTCCTGGACAGATTTAATTCTATCTGGGCTTTGGCTTCCCTAACCCAATCTTTGTTTGCATGGACAATCCCTCTATATTCCAGGCTACCTGTCCTTCTTTCTACTCTCTGTAGGTTTCCTTCTTGTGTCTTCATTTGTCCAACTGTTCTTTGTTCATCCTTGCAGGCCTCCTGGTGTTTTGGCCTGACTTTCTATTTTTAGAGATACAGTGCTCTAAGAGCTTGGAGGAGGTGGTCTTTGAATATTAACCAGCTGTCTAAGGCTCCCAGTCTCTCCAGGGCTCTATCACATTGCACTCTACAAAGAAGGCCCCCGAAGAGGTCAAAGTCCAGTGCAGCAAACTTAATCTGTATTCACTTGTGCCCAGCACTACCTCTTTCCCACTTCAAGACCAGTTTAAAGCCCTCTCAGTGAGCCCCAACAGCTCATGAGTGTGAATCCTTTTGCCCCTCTGAGACAGCTGGACTTCATCTGGTGCCAGCAGTCCTAGTGCCCTATAAACCTCCCCATGATCAAAAACCCCAAAATCCCTCTGATGGCACCAGTCTCTAAGCCATGTGTTAACAAGAGGTGTTCTGTTCTTTTCAGAGCTTTTCCTGCCAGAGAAGGATTTGAAAAAACACTGCCTGTGCTCCTGATCCTTCTATCAGGGGTCCCAGTGCCCTAAAATCCTTTTTGATTGCTTTTGTGGTTCTCTTGTTTTTTCTAGTTATTATATTTTTTTCTAGATAAAATATCAAAACTGAACCAAAGTCTGTAGCCACAGAAAAGTCAGCCTGTTAGTCTGAGCCAAATGTGTTAGAATTTCAAATGCAGAAGGGGCAATATTACAGTTTTCTAAAAACTAGTAGGTAACAGAGTAAGTATTGGGATTTTTAAAGTTTTCCATGTCTGGTGGCTGAAATCCTGATCTTTTAAACTTGCAATATCAGAAGCTGAGCACTGAGGTAGGAGGCTGTTGCAGCTATATTTCTAGCACATACATATTTTTGAATTCTCCTCGTTCCTTTGCTGTAATATTGCCCAAAGTTACAAGATTCAATTGAGCAAGTATTTCACAGTTAGCAAGTTTGAATATTTAGCTGAAATGTTACCAAAACCTCTTACTAGGACCCACTGAGTTTGTACAGCTGTTTAGAACTATAGACAGTAATTGATAGAATAAAATCTTGTAATGAGAGAACAGACTCTTTAACTTTGCAGGTCCTATTGATTTTGCAGCATTCCTGGGCTTGTGCCTGTTCAATATTATTGTGAGCACACACAGGCAGAATAAGAGACACCAGTTATGCATCATTGAAAAGCCATGCCTTGAGCAGTGATGGCAGTTGAAGACGACAGCTATGGAAACGCTTATTTGTTAAGAATTCACAATAATCACTCTTTAGACTACTTGTGAAATTCCTGCTAAATAATAGTTTTAGGCAGTTCAGCAGCAGTACTTTATGCTATTAAACTCGAAAATTCCTCCCCAAACCATCTGGGCTGGCAGGTGTTCATCATCAGATGTGGGTTGCTATGTGACAAGAGATTGCTTATGCTAATTAGTCATGAAGCAAGAAACTCCAAGTTTGCTCATTTGAAACAACTTATGTTTGCAAGGACATATCATCAGTACCTGTAAAGCTCAAGATCTAAAAGTTAGGAATGAGAGAGAGAGTTGTAAGGCCTGCAGTGAGTCTACTCATACACATAAAAACTCTGGAGTTCACTCCTACACCTCTGACACATGACAGTTGCTTTACATGAGTGATGTGTTAGCATTTCCCTCTGTGAGACAGATAAAGCCCCAAGTCCAGCTCAGATGTTCAGTTTAGCTAACACAAGCTGGGAGTGCCTCTCCAAGTTGGAACCATTGCAGGGCTGAATTTTACACCTGTGAATGTTCCTAAAAATTTTCAGGCTTAAGATGGGACAAGGCAGGAACCAGACAATTCAAATATTTTATATACCTTTTGTAATTATTGTATTATAATAAAATGCAGAAGCTTACATTAAGTTTAATATATCAGTAATCAACATTGTAAAGAGTCAACAGACTCTTTATATCATAATTTTTATAAAATATTATAAATATTTTAGAAATATTACACATAGTTTATAATATTTTAAAAATATTATAAATATAAAATATTATAATCTTTATAAAATGTAGACTGTCCAAAACCTGCCTGAACTGAAACAAATTCAGACAGTATAGGCTTCATCCCTGGCAACACTAAATAAATAAGACTCCAAATTGAGGTTCCAAACATGTTATTGCTCATAACCATCTAGCCACCTAGTCTTTTTGTAAACAACATCAAAGACAAGTTGGGAGAGGTGTAGAAACACTGACTATGCATCCACTTGGGTGACAACCAATGTAAAGGGAGCAAGTTCATTCTAAAGCACAGTTGTCCAGGATTTCACAGACATTCTGAAATCCAGCTAGAAGATTCCTAGCAAGCATTCCTTCATCATCTGTCTAGGCATCAGAGATCACCTCAGACAAGTTTTTTACCTACTTTTTCTGATTGGCTTGTTGTGCCTTCTCCCTGACAAGTCTGTGAGAGCCCTGAATCACTCTGTGGAGATCCTGCTGTGTATTAGAGGACTGATTCACATATCTGAGGCCATGCTGTCTCTTAGCACAAGGTCATTAAATGAAATCATATCCAGAGACTGCATCTAGATCTCCTGATGTCACACATTCCGAGTATGTAATTATGTCAAACAGCCTAACAAAATATTTTTGCAGTTAGATGCTTTTTTCTATTTCTCTCTTTCTGTCTTCTTAATATTTGGTGTAGCCAACCAAATGTGTGTGGACTGCCTCCAGGAAAAAGACTCCAGGCAGTTGTAGCTTTCCCAGTGAGTAATACTTGATTTTATCTATTCTAGGATAAGCATCCATCTGGCTTAATCAGTATATAGAGGTTTGGATTGTATTTTCCTTTCTCTTGATGGCACACAGCCACCTTGACAGCGAAGTATTAAAAATAAAATTAAAGGAAATATGATGTTTTTAATATGACAGACCAGCTTATAATGAGCACAGAAATGTGTTAGACTCTTCATTCGTAATGCTAATAAGCAATAGGCAGCCTTCCACAGAAGTAGTGATGTGCACTGTGCAGTCAGTGTTGTTTTCCTGATTCCACAGACCTCTCATTTTTGAATCAGAAGAGTCCCTGTTTCCAGCTGAAACTCTTGCATGGCTGGCAACGTGGCAAGCACACAATGGCGGTGGCTGCATGGCTACCAGGGACCATGGTCCACCAGGGACTTCCCTGCCCACTTCCCTGCCCACCTCGCAATGTGGAAGGGCTCTCTGTCGGCACAACACCAGGCTGCACACCTTGGCACGGCTTGGTGTGGTCCGGTGGTAAGGCAGAGCATGCTGCTATCACACTCTGCCACCGTCATAGCCCAGTCCTAGGTGGGCAGGACCAGAGTTGGTGCAGCCTGGAGCAGCCTGCCCCAGAAAGGCGACTTGTCCCAGCCAGGACTTCAGGAAAAAAAGGGGGGCTGTTCACCCCTGAGCAGAGTCTTTTATTGGGGTGCAAGGTAGATGGGAACATTCCTGCACTCCCCTCTGAACAGATCACAAACCCCCTCTGAACCCCCCCCAGTCCTCAGGGCACCTTCATGGTGCCTACAAGGAGATGAAGCCTTTGTCCACAGAGATACCCATCAAGGGAAGAGAATAGCTAGACCCAAACAGAGTTAACCACTTAGGCACCCTGAACAGCAAAGAAGACTGCTGTCTGGGGTGAGGGGTTTCTTTCCACCCTCTCACAAAGAAGAAGTAGTGTGGACTGATGTGCCTAAGAAAGGGTACCCCAACCCATTTGAAGAGACTGAGGAGAGAAGGTGCCCTGGCGTACAACTTGTGCTTTAACTCCTGATTCCTGGGACAGACAGGAGTCCTCTGTGCTGTTCAGAGCTGCCTAGATCCATCCTTCTGTGTCTGAACACAGATAGATCTGTGTCCCCACAAGTAACAGAGCAGGACAAGTAACAGCCATGTAGTGTGGACTGATGTGCCTAAGAAAGGGTACCCCAACCCATTTGAAGAGACTGAGGAGAGAAGGTGCCCTGGCGTACAACTTGTGCTTTAACTCCTGATTCCTGGGACAGACAGGAGTCCTCTGTGCTGTTCAGAGCTGCCTAGATCCATCCTTCTGTGTCTGAACACAGATAGATCTGTGTCCCCACAAGTAACAGAGCAGGACAAGTAACAGCCATGCATTTCCAACAACACTCCAGAATTTCCATGGCACCAGACATTTCTCTTGGACCTTCCTTCTTGTGCTGTGACCTCCCCATTATTTTCCAAAGATGCAGAAGGCTTGAGTCACAATCCTGGCCCCCAGCTCGCTGCTTACATATAAATAACATTGCTTTTAGTGCTTTGTCTCAAAAGACTCTGACAGGATTTTAAAACACTCCTCACAGAAAGAAACCACCGTTGGACATATGTGAAGTCCTATAAAAGCACTTTGCTTAAATGAACTGCTAATTGGAAAGTGTTTAATGCTCATGGTTCACAACATAGGGCTCTTAATTGTATTTTGTTAATATTGAATAAAATAGTGAAATTCTGTTGCTGAGCTAATTAGGCAAATGCCTATCAGTACCGTGCTGCTTCAGCTTCTTGCCAGCCTGGATTTTACAAGTAAAATGAGCATAATGATTCCAGCTTACTTTCTAGCACCCTGACACACTGACCTCTAGTATCTGTCATCCCGCAGTAATTAGTGTAATGTCCAAATAGAATAAGTCTGCTGGTACAGCATCTGAGCTCCACCTCTGGGAACTTGGAACTAAATGAAGTAAACCAAGCGTATTTTGTAGAAGCAGAAGTTTACTGGCAGCAAAACATATGAAAGCTTGAACTCTGGTTTGATTCAGCAGCACATTCTCCCCCAGCATTTGTTCTCTTTCTGTGAGCAGTAACAGGAGTGAGTTAATGATTTCAGTAGAGGATGGCTGTGTATGTGTAGGGTTTACACCTACAAGTAATAAGAACAACCTCATCATTAGTCTGTGAAATGCAAATGGGCAAATTTGGAATTGGTCGAGGTCAGGTTGGATGTAACTTCTAGCAACTCAGTCTTGTGACCATGGCAGGATCGTTGGACCAAATTATCTCTAAAGATCTCTTCCAGCTCCAACAGTTCTATGATTCCATGATTCCGTGATTCTGTGACCCTGTGACTGATTCTGTGATGAACCACTTGTTCACTAGGATGCCTTCTTCAGCTAATTTACCACTTACCTGCCTCAGTTTGTTCCAAAGTATGCTGCTCCTTAGCTGTTGTCTTTATTTAGACCCAGCTGGCTACCAGGCACCACGCAGACACTTGCACAGTCCTGTGCTTTCAGACAGAAGGTACAACAAAACGGTTGAGGGCTGAGACAACAGACAGGGAGGGCTCACCTGTCAGAGGCAGAAAACAGTCTTTGAGAAAAGAAAATCAGTTTATTTTAAATCAATTTAAACACCAAACCTCACCATTACTTCACCAATAACGGGAAAGTGAGAAATACAGCTGGCTCTTAAATGCGCCTTCTCCCCAACACTGCTCCACCCTTCTCTGGCCCAGCTCTGCTACCTCCTGCCTCCTTCTCAGCACTGTGGAGCAGGGGAGCAGGGGATGAAGATTGCATCCATTCTCCTTTCTCCTCTGGAAGAAGTTCTTTCCTGTGGCAATGTGGTGTCTCATCCTCAGGACACAGTCCTTCACGAACTTTTCTGACTAGTGTGGGGATTCTCACATGCACCTCCCAGCAACAAATCACAGCAGCAGAGGTCTCCCTCAGAGTCATGGCTGCTTTCAGATTCCATCTGCTACTCTGCTGTGCTCTCCTCCATGGTTTCCAGGCTCTCTTCTACATGGCTATCTTTGAGGTCTCCAAAGACCCAGCCCATCCACTCACCATGAGCCAGAGGGGAGTGGCTGCTCTGGCACGTGCTTCACTTTCCTTCCTCGGTGACCTGGGAATCTAGGCTGAATTTCCCTCTTCCTCATATATTCGCCAAATCAAAAGGGTGCTCCTAAAACAAAAGTCTCAAAACAACTGGAGGTTGCCCAACAAGTTTTCCCCTCTTAAATATGTTTATTTGCAGAGGTGTCAGTTGGTTCAGCTCTGGACAGAGGTGGGTCTGACTCACAGTTCTTCTCAAAGGCTGGCTCAGTGGGTAGAGCATGGGACTCCTAATTCTTGGGGTCGGGTTCAAGCCCCATGTAGGGCATCTTGAGACAGTCCCATAGGCTTACCCTGCTCCAGCAGTTGGGGTTGGACTAAGATGATCTTTTGAGGTCCCTTCCAACCTATAACCTTCTGTGATTCTTATACACCAGTAACTTCCTCCCCCTCTACCAAAACACTGCCAGACACAGATTCAACTCATTGCTCAACTGTAAAATAGAAATAACATTTTCTTTGTGATGTTAAATAAATATGACTGGAGACCAGGTCAGTAGGGTGAAGTAAGCAGAGTATCAGTGACACCTAAAACAAACCTCTGATCCTTTCCGTGACACAAATAAATAACTAAATTCTGCAGCAAAATGAGCATGAGATAAGATCCCCTCAAAACTCCTTTTTTTAACCTCACATCAGATTTAGTTTTTCATCTTGGAACTCATTGCACTTCTAAGGCATTGTAGGCAATAAATAAATAAACACAATATCAGCCCTTCCACCCCTCAGCCAGAAAAAGCACCATTGCTGATTTTCTTCAGAAGAAAGGCTGAAAAAACCAGAGTGTTTGCTACAACTTGAGTTATAAGCAAGCCCTCCACAATAAGTAAGCGTTGCACGACTCAAAGCAAGATAACAGGACATGAAGCCCTTTGCAAACTGATAATGGATCCATTGTTCATGAAAATACCAGCAATAACAGAGAGTTGCACTTTACAATAATGCATCTGCTTGTACAGATGATAGTGTTAAAACTCCTCTGTACTCCTTTCTCTTGCTATGAAAAATGAATAGTAAACATTAATGAGTACTTCTGTCTGCTGTCTCAATTCTCTGCTTGAAAGATGCTACTTTTAGGCAAGGAAAGCTTCTATAAAGTCTGCCATATCAAATAAAATCAGTGCAAGTTCAGGCATTTGTACTGAGATAACTCTTGTCTGATCTGTAGCAACGTTAGCACCTACCCACAATAATCCCTAAAGAAGCAAATAGCCCCAAACCCCAAATTAACAAACAAAAAAAAACCCACCAAAAATAAAAAGCAACCAACAAAACCCCACACTGAAAAACCCCCAACAAACCCAGACTAATGAAAATTTGTATTGAAGAGCACCAGCCAAACCTTCTTATTGTATAAAATTTACCTGGGCTGATTTTCTGCATAAATGGAAAGAAAAATATGTATCAGATCTTACTGAAAGGTTTTCTGAAAGAACTGCTAGTCCTCATGTAGTTGGACACTGCAGTTAGACCTATGATCTAGATGATCTTTTGAGGTCCCTTCCGTAATGATTCTATGATTCTATGATTCTATGATCTGTATGGAGGTCCAGCAACTGGAGTTGGACAAACCCAAGGCAACTCACAGATGTGCAAGGCATTAGTGCTGATACTCACATTCCTGCTTTAATGCCAGTGGCAAACAGCCTTGGCACTGGGATGAAGAAATGGACTAGAAAAACATGTTGATGGTGTTCTTTTAGTAGTTCTTTAGTATTTTAGTAATGAAATAATCCAAGAGTGCAAAGAAATGGAATATTCCAGAAGTTTGTGCGGGCATAATAAGTTGTTCACAGGTGGAAGTTGACTGATAGTGGAATGACCCAACAGAAAATTAAACAAAGAATTTACAGCTGTATTATTTGCAATTTTGATAGTTGCAGACAGTCTATTGTCACTGACTATCTAGAAGAACTTGTATTACTGCTGCTTCAATAAACATTAAAATAAAGTCTCCCAAAATGATCCCATTACATGTCCAGATTCAGCCAGACATTTACCAAGTTAGCAGAATCATCTATGAGTTTATTATTATATTGTAAAGAAGCCTTATAAGCGTGGAGGGAAAAATGTTATGAAAATATTTATTTTAAAATATATTATCAACACACAAGGGTAAATCTAACAGGTTCATTCATAACTCAGTTTCAGAAGAACTTTAATGTCATAAATATTGCAGTCAGAAGTCATATCTCTATGGGACCCACATCAAATTCCATATCAAAGGGCACTCATTTCCCTCCACTCTAAGGTACAGTGCATTAAATAAGTAATTGACTCCACTAAATCCTTGGAGACAAAAGCTGTTAGAAATCCATGATCTTTATTCTTATTTTGTCATGCATACCTATTGGTGACCCAATCACACATGACTGTGATTTGATCAAAATCAAGTCATTCTCTGTAATTGTGAAAACCAGATAATATGTAGGAAAACTTTCTAATGAACTCCCAAGTGAAACTTCATAAAAGAGAGCAAATCTCCATCACAAGTGTACACTCATTCCAAAGTTCCCAACATAGAGTGAGCCTTCCTCTCTCTTTTTAAAGTCATCAGTAGTGTCATCCCAAAGGCAAAAGAAGATTGAAAGTGTTTCTTAATAGAAAGCATCTAGAATACTTTGCATTTAAAAATCAGAAATGTTTCCTATTATATCCAATGCAATTTCCTTCTCCAACTCCTAGGAGGTTTTGAAGCTGATTCCATCCCTATAAATTTTAGAGACATTTCAACCTGCCATTTCTCAATAAAAATGTTCACTTATTTGACTTGGGTGTCACAGTTCTCAGGAACACCAGTATCTCTCAAAATTCTACAACAAGACATTAAGATATCTTTACTCACACTTCATAAAGACATAAAATTTTTAATAAAGAAAGGAATGACAAAAAAAAAGTAGAATTTTACAACTATAATTTCTCATGACAGTGGTTTTAGGACTTCTGGAAATAAAATTGAATTTAAACAAATTTTCCAATGCACATTTCCACATAGTGCAAGCCCTACCGAAGGTAACCACAGCACTCTGACATGGGAACTGGGGTGTGAGTCATCTTTGAGACACACAATCAAAGCAGTCACAAATGTTTTCTCGGGGTCTTTTGGAGTAGCTGTGAGGAATGATGAAGTTGGAAGCTCTAATCACTCTGATTTTCATTTGCAAACCCAGACAGCATGTGAACAAAGGCTTCCAGAGATTAAACAAGACGTATCGACTGACAGCGTCATTAGTTCCTACCACTGCACATGTCTGCATTTGGAGAATGAGCTTCTGCTTAGGGACATGAAGAGTTCTGTACTAAAAGTATGTTAGTTGATGGAGTTGCATCATTCAAATGCTAGAAAGCAGACTCTAGAATGTTTGACTTTCACAGCTCTGTGTGACAATGGGAAAGCATTTTTGACCTCTGTGGAATTTCTCCCGTCACACATTTATGACAGTACCACTGCACACAAGATTCTGTACTGAGAACTGTGTGTATCGTGTGTTGTACAACCTAATCTAGAAGTTAGTCACTGTTAGGTAATGGAGAGGAACATCACAGTGGGGGAATCCAGCACTACCCTGCCTAACTCCTCCAAATTCCCACAGGATCCATCAGCCTGTGACAAGCTCATCCTCGCAGCCACAAACGAGCACACAGATGTGACTGTGAGAGGGTTCTCGGTGCCCCAGTCAGAGACAGAAGCCCCTGCCCTCGGCCCAGGGCTATCCCAGACCCACAGGCTAGGGCACAGCCAGCATCAGAAGTCAGCAAGAAGGGTGTCTGGGTCTCCACTCACACTAAGGGCACTACCCAGGGGTACAAAACTCGCTCTGAGGTGATTAGAAGAGCATTTCAGGACAGCCCAGGATTTGACGGGATGTTTACAGGAAGTAGTGGAGGTAAGGAAAGACAAAGATCACAAAAGCTGACTGTAGGAGAACAGGGTTTAGATCAGTTATGACATTTTATACTATTGCTTGAAGGACCTCAAAACAAAACCCATCTATACACTGAAAGTTGTTGAAACAGTTTGTAATCAAAAACAATTTAGTGAGAACAACTGAAAAAATTCAGTTGCCTGCATAAAACTGAAAAGCAAATAAAAATAGCAATTTTGTTCTTGACTAACTTCTAAGAAGAGAATTATGGGAAAACAGGGAAGAGTTTCAAAGGATCTTCAAATGGGTAAAGTGTTTACATGCAACACTGAGGATGTGTAATGACACCAAACCTGCCAAAAATAATAACAGAATATGGATTATAAACACTTAAGCAGAAAACTACAGTACATGAATCTGAATAACTATTGGTGAGCAGTTCAGTAACCACATCATCAGCAAGTTAAATTTTTTTGGAAGGACATTAGAAAAATCTCACAGGAGAGACTAAAGAGCCAGTAGTTGATAAAGGTACAGCTTTTAGGAAAACAAGCAATGTAAACCTTGTTTAGAATGTAAACTTTGGGGAAACAGAGAGAAAACAGAAAGTTATACAACATACTTTGCACCAGTGTTTTCTTATGAAAACATCCAAAAATGCTCCTTCGTGGAACGTATTTTTATGTGGTGAGTGGAGGTTCTGTTTCAAGCCATAACATGCATCATTTCAAAAGAAATCAGTAGCATTAATAGTTGCAACCATTACAGCATGATTTTTTTGCCATAAAAAGCTAAAAGAATTCATTGTCAAACTAACAGTCATTTCATAGTTAGTGATGTGTGCACTCGGCTCATTAAGTAGGCTGCAGTCAATAAAAGCTGATGATTATAAAAGTATTCAGGGGCTTCTCAGAAGCTGTAGTTCAATAAATCTGACACATACGGGAAAAACCAGCTGAAAATGCACAAAATACTGGGAAATATGGACATCTGGTTCACATACAGTAGCTGTTCATAGGCTCACAGAACATTAGAGATTGGAAGGGACCTCAAAAGATCGTCTAGTCCAATCCCCCCACCACAGCACCTCTTATAGAACACAAATTCAACAAAACAACCAATACTTCAGTCTTTCTGCTGCCAGCATTAGCTCATCCTGTATCCATGATCTGCTGCCCAAGAATGTTTCTCTCACAAGGGAGAGAAAACTAGATGGAATACTGTTTCCATCAACTTCTGCAACAATTTAAATTTTCTAGCTCAACAAAAATAAAAACAAACAAACAAAAACCACCCAAGTATCTTTACACCCCAGAAAACATCACTGACTGCTGAGATAACAACTTCAGTGGGACAGAACATCTGGAAAGAACATTGTAGTGGAAGATGCATAAGGATGAACTGAGAAGGTTATTTACTAGGAAAAAACTAGAAAATTAAAAATCCTAAGCCTGATTCTGATTTGAAGATGTGCATGAATAATTTCCTGTAATAGTTTAGATTTTTTTTGGCTACTAAGTTTAACTTGGTTCAGCAGAATGTTATTCTTACTAAGATCAAAATGAAACAATAATGATAATTACTTTTCCTTTCATGTCTGCTACATTGTAGTAAAGAACAGCCCATCCTTGGGCAGCTGGGAAGAACAAGCATCAAATAAAGAAATAAAGAAGAGATAGGCAAGCACAGTGAGATGGCTGGGAGAAGTTTGAAATAGTCACACAGATGCCAGTCATTTTTAAGTGAGAGAAATGAGATAAGGTGCCAAGCAGTTTTGGGCTTCTTGCTGCTCCTTGCCAAGGCTCGCCCAATCTCACACTTACTAATTATGTGTCTTTTATCACAAAAAAGTCCATCTTTGAAGTGAACTCCATGAGCCAATTAGGCAGATGAGTTTCAAAACACACAGGATGCAGCATTTCTCATTTGTTGACCTTTGGACAACTGTGCTAATGACTTTGTCTCTAGATTATCAATGTATTAGCTCAATTACAGCTGCTTTAGAGTTTTTTTAAATGTTAGCAACCTGATTAGTGCTCCCAGCCTAGCTGGAATATGTGGGCTGACTGTTCAGCTGTATCTTCTGTTCATGTATCTGCCAGAAGACAAAGACGTAGTCAGTGGACCATCAGCTCAAAGTCCAGGTCTAAATGTTCTTAATTGTGATTGCTTTAATTAGCTTTATCAACAGAAATTTTCTCTGTACACAGTGTATTGTTTATTTAACATCTGCCAGCAACACTGCCAGAAAAATGCTCCTTATTTTCCCTTACTACAGAGTAAAATGAAATCCAGCCTGATCTATTTTTCAGAATGTTGTAAAGTTTTTGGTTTTTTACTTTCAATACTGTGTTATGTATAAAATTACTTATTTTAATTAATGTGAACATATAAGGCAAGTGCAATAGTCATTATGCTTCAGTAGTTCTATTTATAACAGAATCATCTAAAGGTCTAAGAGACCTTTAAAGTGCATCTAGTCCAACCCCCTCTGCAACAAGCAGGAACATCTTCAACTAGGTCAGGTTGTGCAGAGCCCCATCCAGACTGACCTTGAATGTCTCCAGCAATGGGGTATCTGCCACCTCTCTTGATAACCTGTTCCAGTGCTTCACCACCATCACCGTAAGAAATATCTTCCTTTTATCTATCGTCTTTTATCTTAAAATTGTGTATTATTGCAACAGGTCCTGATACAATGACTTTCTTGTAGGCCCCCTTTAAGTACTGAAAGGCTATAGCAAGTTCTCCATGCAGCCTTCTCTTCTCTGGGCTGAACAACCCTGAACTCCCTCATCCTGTCCTCATAGGAGAGGTGTTCCAACCCTCTGGATATGCTACATGAAGTTAATGACCTCCTTCTGATGATGACCCTAGAACTGGACACAGTACTCAAGGTGCAGTCTCCACAAAAGTTGAGTAGAGGTGGAAAATCACCTCCCTTGACAGACTGCCCATGATTGTCTCCAGCCCAGAATATAGTTAGCTCACTGGGCTGTGCGTGTGCAATGTCAACTCGTGTCCAACTGTTCATCAACAAATACTCCCAAGTTCTTCTCTGCAGGAGGCCTCCTGCTGTGGTCTCAAATTTATTTGCAGTAAGGTAAGTAATCTAGAGCTATCCCTTTCACTCGTAAAGCCACAGGGAATAGTAAACTTGCAAAGCAAGTGTAGAGTGAGTCAGTGGATCATATCAAAACTTCCTTTCAGTCTGATGAATACTAACATTGAATCAGGCAAGGACAAGAAAAGGCTATAAGCTGTAGCATGATAGTCTTCAAAAGATTCAGAAGCAATGTGAAGATTACTACATCATTTGCTCTTCTTGCCACTGCAGTTGTAGGGAACAAGGCTCCTGGAACACATTTCTGTAGTGATGTGGATGCTTGGTGATCACTGGGCTCTGAAATTAATTAGACCACGCCTGATGAGAGCTAAAAACAGCTCAGGAAGAGTGGTCCGTGCAAAATACCATCAGGGTCAGGGTGTTATGAAAGATAAATTTATGAACCTCATCTTGATCTGTCTCTACCCCAGGGATGAACTGGACTTACCATTAACACTGGATTTTACTGCTTGCTAAAAAAGAGAGGGTTTATAGAATCTTTGACTTTACTGAGGCTTTTGTGGATTCTTCTTTTTTTGGTTGATGATGGATAGAAACAATTTTTTTCTTTTCTTTTCAGGAAAAACCTGAATGCTGTGAAGAAAAATTAAATTTTACAGGAGTGAAAGAGAAGGAGAGGAAAAGGGAGAGGGAAAGGGAGAGGGAGAAAAAGGTGGGAGAGGGAGAAAAAGGTGGGACAGGGAGAGGTATTCCACAGGCACAGTGGGTAGGAAGAGACCTGTATCTCTGTAAAGCAGTCAGTCATAAATGACAGAAGAACCTCCCTGTCTAGAGTTTATTATAAGAAATAAAAGAGTGATATGATGTACCAAATGGCTGAGATACCAAAAACTACTATATGATCAGTATACTAGTAGAGAGTTTTATTCAAATAGTGTAAAACTAGGTCAGTAGCAGGATACAGGCACAAAGAACCACTAGGTTTGTTGTGAGAAGGGACACAAAATCAGATCTATGATGTAGGTACTGCATTTCATACAAGCATAGAATCATTTACCACTAGACCATAACCTCAAGTGCTCTATCTACTTGTATTTTAAACACCTCCAGGGATGGTGATTCCACTGCTTCCCTGGGCAGCCTGTTCCAGCACCAAGCACTCCATTAGTAAAGAATTTCTTCCTAATATCTAGTCTAAATCTCCCCTGATGCAACTTTTGTTAAAGTCTGGATTTCATGAACAGAGCAGCAAATATGCTTTTTGACTTTAGGCAGCTTTGATTACAAGAATATTTCAGGGCTATTCCTCTAATCCTCTGAGAGGACTCTCCTGATGATTCAGGTGATAAGGGTAGATCTCACTTACTGATCACCACAAGCAGACTAAGTTTCTGATGCTGTCATATATACCTTTTTAAAAAATATTCTTCCTAACAGAAGGGCTTAAGGAGATGAAACATAAAATACAGTTAATTATGAACACAGAGAAGCTGTCTGAACTAAATGAGGATTGTTCCTTATGAGCAGAATTGCTTCAAAATTGAAATGTGAAACCTTTGCTAATAATTAATATTTTTCAATTGAAATTAATCAAATGGAAATTCATCTGAAAGTTACCTGGAGAGCTCCACAGAAAGTGCACTCAGTGCAGTAGATTCCTATGGACCTTCATTCACACGTGCTAGGGAAAATGAAATAGAAGAGATATAAAACCTGCATTCAGTATTGGGATTTTAAATTGTTTGATTGGGATGAGAAAGATTTTCTTACTGCTGAGTGAAAACTAGCACTGAAAACTGACCTTTTCCTAACTATACATAATTAAAATCAAGCTATTTTCATTGTATCTGCTTTCTGAAGCAAATAATTTCCTTTTATTCATCTTTAGGGACTCGATGATCTCTTTGGGTCCCTTCCAACCCCTAACATCCTACGATTTGCAAGTTATTAAATATGAAATTGTAAAAGTGTACATTTTTACAAATGTATGATTAACTTCTTTCTGGTTTTTAAACATAGCTATATATATAACTTATATCTAATGTTATGTGTGTGTATATATATATATTCTTGAATATGTACATATATAGGTCAGCTCCTGGAGAACAACTGAACATTGGAATTCATTGCAGTCACGGTCAGTTTCCACAACTAATACCTGCCCACCCAACTGTTCCATTTGAATGGTAGCATTTAACTACCATTAGTTAGTGGTAACAGGTTGGACTTGATGATCTATGAGGTCTCTTCTGACCTTGGTAATACTGTGATACTGTGATAACTAATGAAACATATGGCTGCTATTTTTAAAGCAGCATAAGATCTTCTCTTGGAACACTGGTAACAAAAAGGAGTGATCTGTGTTTGAAAACAGCAGCCAGGAATTCTCATGGGGGAAGGGGAATTCTTTAGCATCTAATCCATTAGCTCTTTTATGAATGTTCATATTTATTCTTTTGTACAGTAATAAACTCCACTTAGAAATAAGCAGCTGAGTAGAAAAACAGGAGC
The DNA here is from genome assembly GCA_013400115.1 of Rhinopomastus cyanomelas. Taxonomy (NCBI): domain Eukaryota; kingdom Metazoa; phylum Chordata; class Aves; order Bucerotiformes; family Rhinopomastidae; genus Rhinopomastus; species Rhinopomastus cyanomelas. The sequence continues at coordinate 779,190 of VXBP01004470.1, forward strand.
CTTTAATTCAGCATGTGGTTTTTAGTTTTCCTGAACTATGAATTTTTTCCTAGACCAGAGGCTTTACTGTGTGGTACTATTTCTTCAGGGGTGCTAGCAACTACATGCTGAGAATTCATTGTCTGCAGCTCTGTAGTACAGGAGAAGTGATGTAGTGAAGGTTCTTCAGCTCCTGCAAAGGTTACACGCAAAGCAGTATGTGTTCTGACAACAGTAAAACATTAGTAACCACTGACATTACACACAGAATTCATAGGTTTCACTTTTCTTTGCACAGATCTCTAGGCATAACTTGCATGCTTAGAAATTTATGAAAATAGAGACAAATCAGGTCTAAAAACTTTCTTGGAAATTTCATTATATAATCCTTATGGCAGATGTGAAACAAATTAGCTGTTTTTCATTTTAATTTAATTTATACTGTGACCCTAGAGCCTAGTTTAAAGGGTTAACCTTCTAAACATACAACATTTCCAGCAAAGTCTGTACCAAAACAGAAAAGCTTTAGGCTCCTGAATGTGTTAATCCTGTCTTCTTACATTTGAACTTTTATTTGTGTCCATTCTACCAACCCAAAGGTAGTTCTAGCATGTGATTGTTTAGAATTTTCACAGTCACAAGCATTAGCAAAAAAAATAATTTCATCAAGTATATTTCATAAAGAAGCAGAGAACCTTCTTAAGGACAGGCATCCTGAAGTGAAAAATCTAGTCACAAAGCTTTTAGATTGGTTCCACATGAAGTTCCCATGGTTTGGGCAAAATCCACCAGAAGAAGTAGTCCCCCAACAAAAAAACCCAACTGCTTATATTCATGCACAGTGAATCCTACTAACACCAGATGAAAACTCTTCAGCCTAAAGATTTTGTGGCCACCCCTCAACAGAGTTTGGGACAGTCAGTGTGAGGAAGACTCTGGGCTGTTTTCAAAACAAGTACTTTTTGCTGTCACCCAGTGAGATGAGCCCCTCAGCTGAGCAACTTCCAGCACTGAAACAAGACTTTTAAGCCTTTGCTTGGTTGTTGGGGGTTGTATTGGCTTGTTGGGGGTTGTATGGGGTTGTTGGGGGTTGTATTGGAGATGCTTATTCATAATGTGGAGAATGTGCAAGTAGTGCAAGGCAAGAAGTTTCCATCCCAGATGCTAGAGTTAGCTACGTAGTCTGCACCTGGAGGAAGGTGAGAAAAAGTTTATCACAGAGAACTTGCAGTGACTGTCCCCTCAACAAAGAGAAAATGCATTAGTGACTGTGATGACACAGAGGCAGGGATAAGTTAGTAACTGACACACAAACTGGACTTGGAAACAACTCCAGGGTGTTTCGTGCTCTACACCACCTGCAGAAACTAAAGCAGTTCTCTGGCTGCAAACTCCTGTCAATCTCAAGTTCTTGAAGGCATTGAAGTGTGTTACACTTCTGAGCCCCTGTGAGTGTATACTTACACTAACAATCCATTTGCCATCTTCTGCCAGCTGCACGGCATCTCCAGGTTGCTGCTGCTGCTGCTGCTGTTCTCGTTAACGCAGAGTCTACGAATGAGTTTTTAATATCTTTTCACTTGATCAATATGAAGGCAAAATCCTGCTTCTGTAAACCTTAGTGGAACCCAGCACTAGGAGAATTTGGTCACACTGCTAGCTGTGGGAAAAATATTGCTAGAAAAGGATTGTTACATTGGGACATTATTTACCATTTTCAGTTACTTTCTGTATCCACGTTTAACTTCTGCACCTTTGGGATTGAGGGCAGGAAGACAAACACCTAGTTCTGCGAGGCAGCCGATATTTCAATCAGCCCAGGCTGTACCTCTGATACAACAAATCTAGAGTCCATGTAAAAACAGAACCTATGCAGACTTTATTAATAACCAACAATAAATCATTTTATTTGCAATGAACATCATCTAAGTAATAAGAGAGATGAAATTATGACTGCAAATCTACTTTACTTCTCTCTTTTAGAAGCTATGGGTTGTAGATCTTTTCAAACCAATGTATTTTCCACATCCCCTGACTATAATTCCATACTAATACTCTAGTGTGCAGGTACCAGCACTCCTTTGATTTGTGTAAAATACCTGCTGTTGGAAGACGTGTAGTTCAGACGCCAGTGTCCCTGGCGGTAACAATTACCATCGGGATGGCAATTCACTCCTCAATCCCCAGCAGCCCTGGAGATAGTTCTTTCATGTCAGGCAGAAGAAACCATTGACTGCCTGATGGAACAGCCAAACCCTGCTGTTCCACAAGTTCTATCCAACTCTGTGTTTATATCCATACATTCAGGAGGTCTGAAGCAGAAACTAAAAGCTTTGTTTTGTAATTAAGGCAAAGAAACACTTTTTGTGTAAGGGGGAAAAACCCTCTACTTCAACCTCCAACCATTTCTTCTCAATTATTCATTTCAGTGGTTGAACTAAATAATTTTAGTGTCTAATTGCTACTCATCTATCATTCAGGCCAAATTGGAATTACAGTTGTTAATCAAAGTACATTGTGATGTTGAATGGATCACAATTCCTTCAAAATAAACACTGTGTCAGTGAAAACAGATATATCTGCGATATCTTACAGAGCCTTGACATTTCTTTTAGTACCTAGTTCTACAGGACCATTTCTGAAAATATTTATTTAGTGGAAACGTTAAGTTACATAAGATTTTTTTTTCTATTAGTAACTGATTTAAATGTGTTTTAACGTAGACACTTGGGAGTCTTAAAATTTGACTATCATATAATTTTCTAAAAATGTCACATGGCTTTGGTGCTCAGAATTAAAATAACATATAAAAAGTTTTATTTGATCATTGTGGTTACTGTAGGTCTCCATGAATTTTGAAGAGGACAAACAAATCTTAAATTAAGAAGCTAGTAAATTGGTACCAGCCTGTCTTAAATTAAGAAGCTAGTAAATTGGTACCAGCAAATGTCCTACTTCTTAGGAAAGAATTCCAAATGTGCAGGAATGGCCATAAGACTCGATGGGGACTGTATACTGTTGGCATAGATGAATGTTATTTTTGACATCTTAGTTATGATTTAGATAGAATTGTTAAAATTAAGTTAATTTGCAATAAGTACTGGAATCTGCAACTCTTAAATTTTAAAGTATGTACAGTTCAAGTGTTTTATGACCCGTCTGTGCTAACAGACAAAAAGTAGGTTAAGTTTCCTTAAAATCTGATTCTGCCTGAATGTTTCTGAATTTTCTCCAAGTAAATATATATTTTTTTTTAATACAAAATGAGAAAAACAGTGAAACTGTGGATTAGGTCAAGAGTTCCCCTGTAGAAAAAAGGCTACATGGTTGAGGTCTCATGCTAGTCAAATAAACCACAGATACACATCCTCACATCTCAGTTTTCAGGCGTATGATCATTGCATTATACAGTAGACTCTTGTAGGAAATTTTTATGAGAAAAACAGCTCTTCAAAGTGTTGGATATATTCTGAACAAATACTTATTACCTTACGGAATATCCTTGCGCTTGGATGTCACCAGGCACCAGATGTTAGAAATCACTTAATGAAAATGGAAATACTTACGCAAATGATGAACATTTGAATGACGAACACCATTGTGTGTCTCTTGTTAATGCACTGTACATACAGCTCTTGTTGTAGTTTGTCTTACGTTCTGATTTTATATCTAAACAACAGATTTGCTATGTTTAATCTCTAGGGCACTGCCTTATCTCTTTAAAAAGGTGCAATGGTGGATAACCTACTATGGCAAAGACATGCATATCGGATTATATAAAGAGAAGCCATGAGTCAACTTAGAAGTCCATGTGCATACTATAAAGGATGTCACTGTATGTATTATAGATCATGCACATTATGGATTAAGAACTTTATTGAGTGGCAATATCGTTAAGTCTTGATCAGAGGAGTAAATCCATGGAAGTGATTCACTTTAGGACATCCAGTAGAGTAAAAAGGGGTCTTTACTAGAATGAGATCCTATCTGTGGCAGAACACAGTTGATCTTGGAGACAAACTACAGATTGAGGTTTTCATTTATGTTATCACTGAACTAGCAAATCAGAATCAGGAGCAGGTTTGATATTTCTATGGCTATTACGCAGCAAGATACTTTAGTTATGCAACCAGATCCAGTAAGGCACCACAATTTAGGCATCCAAGTGGTGTCAACAATGTTTTTGAACAGGGATAAATATCATGCCTGGCTCAGTGTGCCAAAGGGATGATTTTACCACTGTGTAGTTTTTGCTTAGTCAGTACCTGAAGTTTACAAAATTACAAATACTCAAATATGCAAATACTATAAGGGGCTAGAATCTAAACAAGATCTAAACCTAATTGGGTAAATGAACTGACACTTCCATATAGGGATTATAGATAACATGCTTGGAAAATAGAATTTTACAATTTTGGATTTTTACAATTTATATCTTATAGACAATATACATTTACAATTTCTATTTTGTAGACAAAAGTTAATTCTTTTTAATTCAATAACTCATCATCTACACCTTTTTTCCTAGCAGCATCTAGTGCTTCTGTGCTGGTGTATAGAGAGCATGCAGAGGATGCTAGTGTCTCTAATCTTAATATCATCTCTACATTTTTAAATATCCAAACACATCCTATAAATGTCAATTCAACTGAGGCAAGCAATCACAACCTTAAGTCAACAAACAAATGCATGGAATCTTGGAATTCTTTGCAAGATAAGAAAAAGTACTGTTTCAAAACATAGAGATCAATTCCTCACACATGTGAGAATGAGTACTGGTGATAAATTAATGATATTGTGTGTACTTGGAATATAGAAAAATATCCCAATAGGAGTAACAGGGAAAAATTAAGAATGTCAGGGTGGTATGTGTGTAGTATTTGAGATTGAACCATAATAAAGGCAGAATTGGGAATAGCACATGTTGCTTGTTCTGCTGCTTGGAGTGTCTTCACTACACAGTAACTGGAAGCCTCACAGCTCTGCTTCTGTATGAAGTGATTTGTAAGATCTTAGCTACATTTGCACCAAAGTGGACATCTCAAGAGTCTGCATCACTTACTAATAAAGAGTCTAGAAAAACCAGCATTTACATCCTTTCAGAAACTTTATGGAAATTTTATTTTCATTTTCTCTTTTTTTTTTCTTTTTGGTTTATCGCACACATTTTTAATTGTAATCTTCCATAAATATATATGGACAAACTTTACATATTAGATATTAGTACAAGCCTGGAACAGAAGTTAATGAGCAAAAATGTACTTAAACACAGTGTAATTCAGGACATAAGCATTTTACAGGATTAAGATACATTCTGAACAATGACTTTTGTCAGGTCAAGAAAAAGATTTGGCATGTAGAATGTTATCAGTCACCCAGACTTCTTTGGAACATACATAGCACCTCTACCTAATAAATGATTGTCAAAAAATAAAATGAAATCTAGCCAACACATTCAAGTAAAACCCGTACAGTATTGCAAAATACAAAAATGAAGAAAAAGGTTATTAGTCAACAACAATGGCTACTACTGCATGTTGAATTATTGCATAGCAATACGATGCTCTGTTGGTAGACTGCGGTTACAGCGGACTTTCCGAGTAGACTATTAGTGGAAAATGCACCTATGGCACACCTTCAGGAAGGGCATTTACGTACGTGCTTTATGTACCACTCTGGAAATCTTTCTTAATAACATGAAGGTAGATCTTTCAAAGAGTTAAGAGAGAAATGTAGAGTATTCATTAACTCCTCTCTATCGTATGTGAAAGGTCATGGTGGTATGGTGACATCTCTATTTACCAGAAAAGGGAAAAATAGAAGAGCTGGGGAACAGCTCAGCCAGTCTCACCTCAGTGCCTGGCAACACCATGGAAGAAATCCTCCTGAAAGATCTGTTAGGGCACATGGTAAACAATGCGATGATAGGGGCAACCAGTATGGCTTCACCACAGGCATATCATGCCTGACGAGCGTGGTTGCCTTTTACAGTGCAGGAACAGAGTCAGTGCATCAAGGAAGAGCAACTGATACCATCTACCTGAACCTCTGCACAGCTTTCACTGCTGTCCCACGCAATATCCTAGTAATATTCTAAAGTGTTATGGTCAACAAACTGGTGTGGAAACCAGTGGTGACTGGTGTTCCCCAGGAATTGGTACTGGGATTTGTTCTGTTTAGCATCTTTGTTGGCCACATAAACACTGGAATTAAGTGCACCCTCAGCAACTTTGCAGATGACATAAAGCTGTGTGGTGTGGTTGACATGCTGGAAGGAAGGGATGCCATCCAGAGGAACCTTCACAGGCTTGAGAGGTGGCCCCAGGCCAACCTCAGGAAATCCAATAAGGCTAAGTGCAAGGTTCTGCACTTGGATTGGAATCCCAAGCACAATTATAGGCTGGCCATAGTATGCCTAGAAAGCAGTTCTCCAGAGAAGGACTTGCAAGTACTGGTTAAAAAAATGCTGGGCATGAGCCACCAATGTGCCCTTGCAGACCAGATGGCTAACTGCATCCTGAGCTGCATCAAAAGAAGCGTGACCAGCAGGCTGAGGGAGGTGTTTCTGCTTCCCTGCTCTCATAAGACCTGTCCAGCCCTGCAGACTCCACCAAAAGAAGGACGTGAAGTTCTTGGAGCAGGTCCAGAGGAGAGCCATGATGATGGTCAGAGGACTGGAACACCTCTCCTACAAGAACATACTAAGGGAGTTGGGGTTGTTCAGCCTGGAGAAAAGAAGGCTACGGGATGACTTTTTGTGGCCTTCCAGAATCTGAAGGGGGACTACAAGAAAGATGAGGGGTAATTTTTTTGAGTGGTAATGGCTTTAAACTGAAAGAAGTTAGATTTAAATTAGATTTAATAAGTTCTTCACTGCAAGTAAGGTGAGACACTGGAACAGAAAGCTCTGGATGCTCCATCACTGGATGTGTTCAAGGCTAGATTGGTTGGGACTTTGAGCAAACTGGTCTAGTGGGAGATGTCCCTACCCATGGGAAGATGATTTGAATTAGGTGATCTTTAGTGTTCCTTCCAGTTCAAACCACTCTGTGGTTCTACAACTTCCCTACTTGAATACAAATTTTTAAAAAATCAAATCCTTGAAAAGAGATGAAAAACTCAATGTTCTTAAAGCCTAGTGTCCTGCAAAGTTTCCCACTGTAATTAAACAGGAATACTGTTTGCAGAGCCTTGTGTATTCTTATTTTCCATTCTTGTTACGAGAAGAAAGTATGTCCATCCATACTTTGTATGCTCTTGGCACACTTACTACAACAAATGAAAACTCCTTCTAAGATTTGCATCTGTTCAGAGATCAAAAACCCAACCAACCCCTTCACCAACAACATAGGTTTTGCAGTCTAACAACAATGAAAATTGTCAGTGATCTTAGGCCACGTTGAACTGAATAATGGATGAAATACCAGTGTAATGTAATAATGCAGTTTTCTGAATGAATTCCTACTATAAATATAACCATCCAAAACAATAAAATATACTCCTACAGAAAACCTTCAAGTTTTTCTGTCATTTGCTGAAGTTGTTTATTTGCTTACAAATATGGTTCATTTATCAGGCACAGTATGCAACTTACTCTAAAACATTATATATATTTTATATATACATAAATATATAATATATATATATAAATTAGAGTTTTATATATAGGGGAA
>VXBP01004472.1:13651-59249 GCA_013400115.1 Rhinopomastus cyanomelas
GGTCGGAAGGACAGAGACAGGGGCTTGTAGTGTAGCTGAGTTGAGTTGTAGTTGCCCAGATCTCTGTCGTGACCCAAGGCCCAAACAATAGTGACTTCCCATGGTATTTTCCTCAGATAGTGTAATGGCATGTTTGACGCAGTTTCTAGGTTTGTGTGCACCAACTTGCTGGTTTTTATTTGTTTTATTCTTTTTGTTTCCTTTTTTCTTTGTCTGTATACAGTTAGGTTAATAAACTTTTATCCAGTATCCTAAGCCATTCATTGTCTGGCAGATTTGTCCGAGATGTCATCGAGACCTTACTTGCTAAAATTAGTGGAGAATCCCCAACCCGCTACAGACACAAAGAAAAAGCCCAAAACAAACAAAAAAGAGGGTAGAGGAAGCATTTTGCCTGGCAAACAAAGTTCCTTCAACTTCATTTATCATCTAGTATCAAAAGCCTAATAAGGTTTCTAAATTGATCAGTCTCCGTTTAATGAAACATAGTAAATAGCTCCAAATAGTAGATAGCTCCAACATTTTTGAGGTTTTTGACATATTCATTGTTTAAAATGCAACACACAAATATAAATCCTCTACTCCCTTATACCCTTGCAGAAGCAGCAAGGGTAGAGGTTGCAAGGAATGAATTGACATCAGAATTTGAAAAAAAAAGACCAGCCAAATAACTGGTTGATTGACACATATTTTATATGTACGATATACGCACATATACCATATGCATGTACACCAAATCAGTCTCAAGCAGTCAGATGAATGTACTGGGGCCCTGGCTGGGGGGATAGGAGCAGCATAATTCAGCTTGCACATGCTTCTGAGTGTTGTAGACCTGCTGTCTGAAGCACATCTGCATCCTAAAAGCACAACACAGCTCTTGGGTGTCTAGCCTAGTCTCCTGTAACCTTGCTGAGTTTGGACGACTTGATGAGTCTATTGTCATGGATTAATACAAAACTATGGTTTGGATCCTCCACCCAAGCTGCTGTAACATTTGCCACTGTTTCTTCATATTGCAACAAAGCCTCTACAGGGTCTGGAATGTCTTCCATGTGTGCAGCATATGAACACCATAGTGAAATTTTGTTTCCTAACCCAGAAGAAACTGTGATGATGTCTGAGAAGAAGTGCCCAATGTTTTTACTAAAAGTTGTAGCAGTCACTAGGGGATGTCTTTTAGATTTTTCCAATGGAAAGATTTTACTCTGCACTGACTCCAGGCTGTGTGTCGCATCTAAACTGCACGTGTAACTAACAGGGAACGGAGTGGTACAATCTGCTTTAACATACTTCTAAAAAATGCAGTCAGCTGGAGACATTTCAGCAGACAGATGCTGACCATTATACAGGGAGCAAAACAGGAGCGTGCTCACGTGCACATGCATATTTCCTCCACACAAAGACCTTCTCCTGACAAGGACACAGTCATAGAAACCTGAGTCCCACACCCACAGAAATCTCAGTCTTCAGTTTGATCATTCTTTGAGGAACATTCTGAAAAACTACAGCAGATAAAATTCTCATGTGATACTGCTTGACTCTTTAGTTTGCTCTCTCAGTAGCATTCTTCTTGGCAATTGCAAGTGCATTAAGTGAATCTTATTGACCCACATTTCTGTTTTGAAAAAACAAATAATTAAATGTCTTGTCCTCTGTAATTCATTATCAGAGCTTTAAAAAAGAATTAAATAATGTCATACATAATTTTTAAAAATGTACCTCCTTTACTGCAGAATCTTTAGGGAGGACTGAGTAATCTAGAGCACGTTGAGTAGCAGTGACCATTAAATAAAGAGATCTCCAACAGCATTTTCAACATCAAGGAGAAGATATTTCAAGTCACAAAATGTGACTCGGGTACCTTTCATTTTCATCTAAAGTGTTTGAAAAATGCCCTTGATCTCAAGCCCAAGCACATATGTAAATAGACTGGCATGGACAGTAACAGCATATCCAGAAGATGATGCTATTTTATGCAGCTGCTAAGCCTTTCACATGTCAAAAACTTTCAAAGTTTAAAATAACATCTTTAAAAATTATTTTTTTCACAGTTACTCATGAAATACCCTTTTTCTTTAATAAAGCACTTTTTCTCTTTTACTCAAGAGAGTATTTATCACATATATCATCACCCACTAAGCTCCTTTCATGCCTCTTTTGGTCCTTGACAGACATATAGGGTCTATACAGGTATTTGTAAATCAAGAAATACTACAATGACTTATGAATTCTAGAAACCACAGCTGAGGTTCAGCACTTCCTTCCACCACTGCAGCTCCAGATTATATTTTGCAAATGGTAAAGGCAACATCTTGGATCTGCTGAGACAACAGTTTAAAAAGAAACCCTTGAAGACTTAGAAGAATCTGAACTTTGGAGTATCTCATACATGTATGCAGACAGTCTCAATCATACACCATTTGCCCAGTGCTGTGCATCTCCTTTGATATCAAGACCATCATGTTAAGAACAAACCATCATTACTGAACAAAAACACTAAGCAAAAAGACAGGATCAAATACAATCTCGTTATTCCTGATTTCTCTACACTTAAAGCTTCCTAGTTTCCTTAACATATTTATGGTGTTCCAGCCTTAATACTGTATAACTCCAAAACAAGTACTGCGTGAAATCAGAAGGCAGATGTAGTAGCTGGTTCTGTCTATAGTTTGATCTGCAGATGTGGTCATGTGTAAATAGCATCAAAGAAGGAACTGGCAGAGTAACCTGAGATCAATTAACCAACTAAGCCCATATTATTAAGGCCACGCTTTCAAATATTCAGTTTGAAATTAAGTTGCAATGAAAATGCAGGGCAAAATGTTGCAATTGGTGCTTTCTTGCACAAATGTCCCAAATCTGATTGTAGGAAGTGAATAGGAACTTTCCATAAACATCATTGAATTAAAACTGACTTTATACTCGCAGATCTTTTTCTCCATTTGCTATGGTATGCACATACCACTCATTCTTGGCTCAGAACTGTAGAGCAGAACACATTAGACATGGTGACTACTAATCATGGTGACTACTAATCATAGTTGGTCTTTGAATCCTACCAAATTATAGCTCAGAGCACAAATTACCAAAAATTGCTACGATTTAAGAAATGTTGAGCTCTACCTTTTCAAGTGTTTATATCTTTCCAAAAGATTTGCTAAAAAGAAATACACACATAAGAATGCAATGCAGAAAACATCCTTTCAGAAAGTTCCAGTTTTCTTTACTAGTTAAAATAATCAGTTCCGAATTGTTTTAAAGGTAGAATAAACTGGTTGATATTTAGTTGAAATTTGTATAAAAAAGGTGATTGCACTTCACCAATAAACTCCGATATTACACTTAATGCTGCTAGCTATAGCAAAATAACAGAATCATAGAACCATTAAAGTTGGAAGAGACCTTCAGGGTCAGCAAGTTCAACCATCCACCCTCCGTCACCATGTCTGCTAAACCATGTACCCAAGGCCTGAATCTACATGTTCTTTGAACACATTCAGGGACAGTGACTCCAACACTTTGCCAAGAAGCCTGTCCCCGTACCTGGACCCTTTTTCAGTGAAGAAATTTTTCCTAATAGTCAATCTAAACCTCCCCTGGCACAGTTTGAGGCCATTTCCTCTTGTTCTAGTGACTTGGGAGGACAGACCAATCTCCACCTCTCTACAGTCTCCTTTCATGTGGTTGCAGAAAGCAGTAAGGTCTCACATCCACCTCCTTTTCTCTAAACTAAACAACCCCAGTTCCCGCAACTCCTCCTCATGAGACTTGTGTTTGAGACTCTGAATGAGCTTCATTTCAATATTAAAATAAGAAAAAGAAGCCTACTAGTTGGAGAATGCAGTGTAGTCTGTTTGTCAAAGGTCTGATTACACTGGATTTGGTGGCTTAAATTCTTACAGTGAATATTTTCCAATTAGAATACTTTTCTACATCACTCCTTGGTGATATCTTAAAGACCTCTTTTGTGAAGAGGACAAAGAGAAGCGTGGCAGTACTAACTTATGCACTGCAGCCCTGAGAGGACTCACCTGGTACCTCACTTCTATATTAAGCCATTGCACTTCAATTTCATATCTCCTCTCCATTTAGAGTAACAACTTTTTGCAGAGAAGCCTTTATATACTTTACATGCTTTCAGATAATCCAGGAAACTATAACCTCTTCAAAGTAATCAGCTGGGATACTGGTAACTATACAGATCACTGCAGCTCGGACATGAGGGTGAGTTAGCTTTGTAACTGCTTAAACAAAATGCTACACATGCTTTGCTACCTTCACTGAGCTTTAGGAATTCTGTAGTTTTTAAATTATTGCAGCCTACTGACTTCTGCAGATGATCAGTAATACCATCTTTTTTGAAAACAGAGCTAAGCCATTATCTATCCTGCCCCACAACCTTAAATCTGGGTCAGGAAAACCAAAACTACTCCCGTCAGAGGTTCATTAAAACCTTTTTATACAACTTCCCAGTGATGAAGATTCCCCAAGAGATATAATCTACTCCTTACACTTTTTTTTAATACTCTGTAGACATCCAAGTAAAATACTGAAAGAATTAAAATCAGTCACAACTGTGGGGCGCGAGTCTCACCTTTGTTTCACAACTGAAATACCTGCATACACTGTACCACACATTAATGTACAGCGGGGCTTGCTGAAAAGTGTGGTCTACAAAAAAGGTTTAAAGGTTTCAGGGGCTTTTACGTTTTGAAAAAGAAGGTTTAGAATTGTGGCTTTAAAACAAGTGACAAACAGAGTCTTTTTCTGTACATTTCTCAATGAAAACCACTGGAGAACACCAAAACAGGTGTTCAAACCAATTTTATTTGATTACGAGGTTTTGGTAAACTGTAATTGAAGTGGACTTCTGTTGCTGGTTAAAAGCAGAAAATTGAGGTGCAGACCTTTTCAATCAAAACTGCAAATCTGTTCAACAAAAACCTGTCCTTTCCTCTAGTTATTAAAGCCACGTTTACCGGCAAAAAGGGATAAAACGACAGCCTTTTCCAGCTATAAAAGCTATCATCTATCCCTTCTGTCTACAGACAGCAGATGACCCAAAGAAACACCATGCCTCAGCAAGAGCCCACCAGTTTTTATGCAAAAACAAGAAACATGTGGGTATGATCCAAGAAGCATTTAGGATTAAACCGTCCTTGGCTTCCACCTCATCTACAGGCAGGCGGAGCTGGCGGTGGCTGCGCTAGGTGCTGTGCTGAGGGCACAGTGGCTTCGTGGGACCAAGCACAGTGTGTGCGGCGCTGGGAGCTCAGGGGTTGCCCAGGGCCAGGCACAGCGTGTGCGGGGCTGAAAGCTTCGGGGTTGCCCGGGGCCAACCACTGCCAGCAGAACAATGGAACGCGGGCCGCGAGTGCTCAGCTGTCGCTCACTGGCGAGGCCGCGGATGACGTGATAAGAGCACTCCCGGGCGACTCCCGGTAGATTTAAGCGCGAGGAAACCGGAAGCGCCCGGCCGCGCCGACCAAGACGTCTGCCTCGGGATCGCACGCGACTGGAAGCGCGTCCCGCGTGCTGTAGTCTCTCTACAGCTATGGGCGGCACCAGAGGTGCGCCAGAATGGCGGGCACTCGCCAGAGAGCTGAGGCCGCCGCTGTTGCACAAACAGCCCCCGGGAAGTGTGACGCATCCGGTCAGACAGACAATCCTGGCCTGAAAGGACATCTCAGTGCAGGCAGGGGCTTCTACTAATGTGAAAGTCTGTAACGGCTTACGGGGCACACACGCGGATGGCATGTTGTGCAAGGTGGCTGAATTACAAGAAAGAGTCACATCAGAGTAGAGGAGATGGAAATAGATAGCTGGTTGCGAAATCATATTCCTTTAGCATATACCACTGACAATGAGGCACCTTGGATACTGGTTACCCACAAAAACAGTAGCGTGCATCATCCTCCACTGCTAAATGCAAGTATTAAGAACAGATACAAACCTTTAACATCTGTAGCCACCCTTGAGCAAGCATCATATAGATAAACTCCACCAGAAAAATGCAGTGGTTACCATAAAAGTAAAGAACAGTGCTCACTATGAGGAGGGTCTCAGCTAAAGGACACTGAGACACCTATCTTCTGACCTCATAGTCATAAGAAGTTTGCTGCCTCCTGGGAGCTAAGATGAGCGACGCTGCTGAAAGTGTGCCACAACCTGTGAAGACCACAGACTAATACCCATTTGTACTGTTCCATGAATGCTACTGAGAGCAGAAACTTGAGCAAAATCAAGGCAAAGTATAAACCTCTGCAAGTGAAAAATATTGGGAGCCAAGTTATGTTTTCCTCTGTCTTGCCAGTTAGAGGAAAAGGGACAACCAGGTATAAATGAATCACAAATATTAATTCTTGGCTACATTGTTAGTGCCATCATTAATGTCTTGGCTTTTATGACAGTGGGACATTCTATAACAACTACAATATATTTCAAGACACAGAATATACATATCTGGAAGATGCAAGAGAATCTTTAGTAGTAGCCTGCTAATTTAATCAGGAGGGCTTTAAACTGAAGATCTCAGGGTAGGGTCCAATATGGTAATGTGTGCACCATTGGAGACACCTGAGTAATAGACCAGACCAATCACAGAAGTGACACTGACTTCCAAAATGAGAGCCAGAACCTCAAAGCTGGGGATGACTATGGTGGTTCCTGTGTTTCTCCCACAATGTTGCCCTCTTACCCAATGAAGTCTCTGAAATGCTTGTACACAAGCACAGACAGTATAAGAAATAAACAGGAGGAACTAGAGATCTGGTTGCGGTCAGAGGGCCATGATCTCATGGCAGTTATGGAGATATGGGGGAATGCTTGCATGACTGGAATGTTGTCATGGATGGCTCTGTACTTTTTTAGACACAATAGATTAACAAAGCAAGGTGATGGAATTGCTCTTTATGTGTGTGAGCAACTGGAATGCACTGAGCTTTGCCCAGGGTGGGGGTACAATGAACATACAACTGAAAGCTTATGGGTAAGAATTAAGTGACATGCAACTACGGGTGATAGTGTTGTGGGTGTCTACTACAGACCACCAAACCAGGGTGAGGTTGTTAACAAGGTCTTTTACATGCAGCTGGAAGTAGCCTCAAGATTGCAAGCCCTGGTGTTCATAGGTGGCTTCCTTCACCATGATATTTGTTGGTCAAGGCGCACAGTTGTGCATACTCAGTCCAAAAGGTACTGCAGTGCATTGATAACAACTTTCTGATGCAGGTGGTTGAAGAACCAATGAGGGGAGGTGTGCTGCTGGATCTTGCATTAATAACCAGAGAATATCTTGCCAGGGACATGAAGATTAGAGGCTGCCCTGACTATAGTGACCATGATGTAGAATCATAGACTCCTAAGTGGTAGGGTTCAGTATTGTAAGGGAAAGCAGCAGGGTAATAAGTAGGATTTCAGCCCTCCACTTCAGTATCGTAACTTTGTTCCCTTGAAATACGTACTTGAAAGAATCCTGTGGACTACAACTCTAGAAGATAGCGGGGCCCAAGAGAGCTGCCTAATATTTAAGCACCACTTCCTCCAAGCTCAAGGTAACTACATTCCTTTGAATTAAAAGATAAAGCAGAGGAGATAGGAGACCTCTATGGATGAGCAAGGAGCTTCTAGAAATATTCAAATGGAACACAGAAGTTCACAGTATGTGGAAAAAACGGTCTGGTCACTTGGGAGAATTATAGAAACATTGTCAGGGTATGTAGAGATGCAACAAGGAAGGCCAAGGCCCTCTTAGAGTTAAATCTGGCAGAGGAAGTAGAAGAGAACACAAAGGGCTTCTTCAAACACATTAGAGGTGTAAGGAAGAACAGAGAAAGTGATGACCCACTGCAGAATGAGGTGGGAGCCCTGGAAACAGGATGCAGAGATGGAGGAGCTACTGAATGCCTTCTTTGCTTCAGTCTTCACTGCTAAGTGAAGGAGTCTCAAATCCAGGAATTAAGGGACCAAGCCTGGAGGAAGAAGGACTCACTACTGGTCAATGAGGATTGGGTTAGAGATATTTTGGGTAAATTGAACGCACAAATTCCTGATGGGATGAGGTAACAACTGTTGAGAGAGCTGGCTAGGGTTGTTGCTGTGCCACTCTCCATCATTTTTGAAAGATTGTGGAGAGTGGCAGAGGTGACTGAGGATTGAAAGAAAGCCAGTGTCACTCCAGTGTCACTTCCAAAAGAAGGAGACAAGGAGGACCCATGTAACCACAGACCAGTCAGCCACACCTTGATCCCTGGAAAAGTGAGGCCATCTGTAAGCACAGGGAAGAAAAGGTTATTAGGAGTAGCCAGCATAGTAAATAAGAGGATACCATATTATTTGACTAATCTGTTAGCCTATAATGGTGTGACTAAACAGGCAGATGAAAGGACAACAGTGGCTGTTGTCTACCTCCCCTTCAGTGAGGCATTTGACTCTCCCTCTCCATAAGGAGGAATATAGTTTACGGGGCTCACATAGCTCATGTAGCCTCACTCTGTACCAATAGGTGTTGAACCAACTTCCTTATTGGATATACAAGTCTCCCAGGCCTCTGCAGAGGCAGAACATCATCTTTTACTGTGTATTGATTTGCAACATAGGACTGGACATTTTATGACTGGGAACAGGCCTATCCTGTAAGTAGGTATACTGCACCTGTATCATTAGGTGCCGTTTTGAAGTCCCTTAACATGTGATGGACAAACATAAACAGGACAGATGCTTACATCAAGGGATGAATATTTATCATGCCATATGGAAGGATTCAGGTTAACATCAGAGTAGGGCAGTAACAAATCCACTGAAACAAGTTCAAATAGAAATAAAAATACTGGAAAAGAATTTGTATGAAGGAATTCAGCAGGAAAAAACACAGAAGGGATTTAATCCAGTGTCCTCTGATCCTCTTCATAGGTAAAATAATAATGATTTATTTTTTCCTTCTTGATCTGAAAATGAATTTACGTACAAGTTTTTTCCTGTTCAGAAATAGAATCAATTTCATTTTAATTACATTGCACGGGGACGTAGCATGTAATCTGATGTTCAAGCAAAACTGCCAATGACTTGCATGAAATGAAGGATTAGATTCCATATTACTAAGATTATATCAGGAAATTGCTGGAATTTTTGTGACGATACCAGTTTGCTGACTTTTCTTAAGAACTGTCAAGTTAAACTGATTAATCACCTGCTTATGACTATAAGAAGCGTTATAGAACACTTGGGAAAAGGCCAGAGCTCATAGGAGAGAAGAATGGCTTTGGAAAACCTAAGGAGTTGTCTCAATGGAAAAACTGACATAAGGCTTGTAAGATGAATTATATGCTGAATTATATACTGTATACAATTTGTCTTAAGAGCATTTTTTCATCTACATTGCTAAGAATGTTGCCTGTTTTCCAGAGCTTTATAGCTGATGTTTCTCTCCACCATCACTGGAAGTGGGATATTGAATTGAAATAAAAGCAGTGACATTACTGTACTTCTGTGGTCTTCTGTTGTCTACTGTGACCATGGGATAGGATTCATCAGATGCATAATTTATGGCTGAAATGATACTCTGAGGTATGTCTGCATGCTTCTCATTGATTTCCATGAAATAGCTGAAGTTTTAGAATATTTGTCGCTTAGGAACAAATCACACTTCGAAGGAGATGCAGACAATGCAGCTGCTGTATCTTGATAGACTCAATAGCACAAGTCAAAGTTCATTTGTTCATATTACCAAATCGTTATTGATTTATTGTAAAATAGGGTTGCTTTCTTTTTGAAAAAGTGCAATAAAATTTAAGTCATTCACACAAGAAAGAACATTATGTGCTTCCCACCAGATTTGTTTTCTCCTATACCACTTGTTTTGCAGGGAAAGCCTGAATTCTATCCATGGACAGCTCCAAATTCTGTGGAGGCAGGGGGAGTCCTGGACAAAGAGCAGCAGCCACATAAAAACAGGTCATCTGCAGAAAAGGTTGCCCTGCGTTTGAGTGCTAGAACAAAGCACACTTCAATGCACTGAAATGTTTGAGCCTGCCCTTAGGTCAATGGAAATGTTTCCACAGCTCTGAATTGCCAAGGTAGACTCACAATTCTGAAAACCCTAAATGGCTTGCTGCAGCTCACCAAGTAGATGTAGGCAGCTCACCAAGGTCTGATGAATAACTAAGTGAAAAATCTAACCAGCTAATGATTTCAAGAAAAATTTTAAAAGAATAGACTCACTTCCTCTTTCTGCAGTTTTGCCTTGCCAGCCAAGACCAAATTTCTTCTTCAACAGAGAGACACTCTCAGAGTGTTCAAATAAAACCAAGATTATCAGATCCATCTAGGTCAATGCAACTGTACTATTGATATCAGTAGGATGGAAGGCCTATAACTAGTGAAGCTGCAGGGACTTGCTGGAACTTTTCATCAGTCAACTGAAGGAGGAAGCGTATTGCATGAGCATACTGTTTCAAGGCCGATTTACCTTGTCAAAGCAGAATGACTGAGCCATAATATGTGGAAGAACTAGAGATCATATGACAAATACTGGGTATGTATGACATCAATTACTGTGTCATTATTGTCAAATCAGGTTCCTAGGAGCAAGTGATAAAAATATCATACGGACAGCTAAGAAAATATCACTGAGTTAGATACAGGGAACTATGCCCTAAACAACTGATAAAATTCCTTTCTTGCAGCAATACTGTAAAGTAGCTCATTTCACAAAGTATCTGTTGCTTCTCCTCACACTTTCTTAGCACACTTCGTATTCCAGGTTAGCAGCTTTGATGTGCCTTTGATCTCTGTAGCAACAGGGGAATTGCCAGTTAAATTGTCACTTTCTCAAACTTCCTGTCAAAGATATATCTCTCACATGCAAAATCAGCAGTGCTTAGTCAGATTAAGTGTAGGATTAGTAAAAGGATATGTTTGTATTCATTGATTTTCTTTTTTTCCTATTTTAAAAAAAGCCTCCATAACTGTGATTATTAGACTTAAGCATGTCTTCATCTCCTGAAAAAAAGCAATCTAAATTCCTGAGGAGACCTCAGTGTGGGTACTCACATTTTAGAAGTATGGAAGACCTGCATTTTCCTAATAATAAAACAGAATACAAATTAGAATGTGTCTTTAAACGGACTTGTGAAGGGAATGATGCTCAGTTCCCATTTGACTGTCCATAACTATTCACCTTCATGACATTAAAAAGTATATGGCACATTCTGCTCTCACATAGACACCCATGATGTTGCTTCCAGATGATGTCATAGAAAGGGAAGACTAGCTGTACAAAAGGCTTGAGGAATTTGATTTGAGGAATATTTTACATTTGAGGAATATTTTACATTTCTATTTCTTTTCTTTGGATTGAAGTGTTTGTTCAGAGCTCTGTCACAAGTTGCCCTTTGCAATCATCAGTTAAATTATTTTGCTGGACAATTTGTTTCCTCATCCCAGTGCCGGCAAGGTTTGCAACCGCTAAGCGTTAATGGATGCTTACAAAGCAGAAAAACAGAGACGACCATGCTAAGGAGCCTCTTGTGACAGAATCCTCACAGAAATCAGTCAGATTAGCTTCAATATAAGCTACAGCTAAACTTTCTGCAGCTACCAGGTATCAAGTCTGTATTTTCTTAGATGGTAGCCATAACCAGCAACAGTCTGGGAAGCCAGGAATCTCCATGACTACCACAGTACACAGATCTCTGTCCACTGAATGGTCATTGAACATAAAATACCTAAACAGGAGATTTAGCATCTTCCAAGAGTTGTACAATGAGACAAAAATATTATCTGTAATAGAAACTGTATGTCATAGACTTGCTTTCATTTGCAGTTCTGATGGAAAGCAAAGATGCTATTGAAAGGAACAAATCAGTTCCAGCTGGGGACAGAAGAAAGTGCAGAGCAAAGGAAAGATGTATTCCTGAGCTGCCATGTGATGCCTACAGCAAATAAATTGCTGTGTAGCACATTAGATGCCAGCACATTTCTTCATTTACCACCATTCCATTCACTGACATGGCGAAACCTCTTCTCTGATGTCAGTTTATATCCAGGCTAAATATGGCAGAACTGGAGAATGAATTTCAATTCCTAATGATTGGAAATCTAACCCAACACCTCTGTAGAAGGTGGGAAGGTAAAACTTGTCTAATGGGGTAACACTGTTTCCTTACTGCAATGTTCCAGGTCTAACTAAAGCAATCATAATGATCTACAAAAGAAATAATGTTCTGAATTGAAAAATACAATCTTCAAGACCACTTTTAAGAGTCAACATACAAAATTTGGAGGTAGTAGGAAGAAAAAACTGCCTCCATTTAACCATCCAAAGCATTAAGAACTGAACCAGGTGTAACCAATACAATACAGGTATCAAGAAAGCACTTTTGAACAAATTTCTTGTAAATACTCATTAGGTTCAGAAGACTGGTGAACATTAAAGTAGTCTCCCTAAAAAAAGATGTCTTTTTACACCCATAGGATTCCAAAGGCAAATGTGTTCAGATACTGTACGTTAAAGGAGTGATTTGACACTGAAAGGTAACATGGATGATGACCTTGTTTTGAGCAGAAAACGTTCAAATTGCAGCTATCAAATCTATACAGAGTGATGCTTACTTTCTTCTGTAACCATATGTCTGTCTCCACTCTGATATTACTAAGGGTGAAAAAAATACAGCTGACTTAGACTTCTGCATTTGCTCTTTTCTCACTAAACTGGAGATGAAAATGTTGTGTATCTCACCTACTTGCAAAGACACACACACCTGAGGAATAGTGTGGCAGACCTTGAGAATGACAGTTTTGAGTAAAGGTGCAATAACAGTGCAAAACCTTACGAAAGAGAAGGAAATAGGAATATTTTTTGTGATGGTCTCCAGAATGATGGAGAAAAGAGCAGTAGTCTGTCTCCCACCCTATTAAAAGCTCACCCACTGGTTCTCTGCTTTCTTCCTTACTTCAGGTATCTCTGAAGCAGCTAAAAGCAGATTTAGTAGCATGCTGTCACACCACTCAGTATCGGAAAGAGCAGACTTTCAGCTTGACAAAGGACATCCATGAAATCCCTCTAAGGGATTAAAAGACTTTTCAAGGTAGTTACCTGTTCAAAGTCTGTGGGGAGATAGCAGGGGAGGAGCATTGCCTCTCCCAATTATCTCATCTCAGACAGTGAACGATGAAGACAAGTTCTCCTTTCTAATACAGCTTTGGGAAGGGAATCCATTGAAAGCCACAACTGTGTACACAGCACACACAACCTGAGATTTCCTGGTGCCAGGCAGTTATCAAGAGTAAATGAGATATGCCAGTGTTTCTCCCTTTCTGAATATGGGAGACACTGCCTTATGCTGATGCCATGATAGATACAATATATAGAGTAAGTGCTGCTGTTTTAGGTGGTGACTGTTTTTAGCTTGGACAGAGCACTTCCTCAGTCCAAGCAGGGGTTCGCATATATTTCAAATATTCAGTAGGCATCTTGTGATGTTTTCACTAATTCTAGTGAGTCTATTGGGTTTTATTTTCCATTGACCTCCACCAAGATTAAATAACTTTATAAGCTAGACAGGAGTTGTAAATCTCACTAAACTCATTTGTTTTCTAGATAATTGAAACTAAAGACTTAACAAAGGCTTTCCTGTGGGGATGATGAGCTGGGTGAAGAGCAAGGGCTGAAGTCTCCGTGGTAGGCAAATACAGTATACAACAAAGTTAGTCAAATAGTATGAGGAATAAGGCTCTGCATATGCATAACACAGACATGCCTGCATCAATACATTAAATATCTTTGATGCTAGATTTTTGGGAACAGATGCTAACAAGAATGAGGAACAATGTACAGATCCTGTAAGACCTTATTGGATATCCCTTGACCAATATCTTGTCTTTTTGCAGAACAATTCTCTGCTTTTAGGTGTGTGAGATGCTGGTGACTCTGTGTATTCAAAGTCAAAAGAGGTATTCAGATATTGTGTATCACTGCTTTTTAAAGTTTAGTTTGTTATCCAAACCCAATAGTATTATGTGAAATGCTACAGGTAAAAAGCAAGAACACACATACAGTTTAAAAGAACTAATTCGTTTTTGCAGTTTTTGAACATTACCTAAAACAGTTTGAAGTTTACTTCACTAAGACTGACTAAAAAGTAACTTAGACACAGACCTTTAAAAGTACGTATTAAACAGTGCTCACTAAAGTGGCTCAAAGAGTCTTTGAATTGGTAAGAATGGAGTGTAGTTCATATGTTTCTTCATGTAGGGAAAACAGAGTTTTCTCATAACAGAAGATTATTTTGGTTCCTAAACCTTGTTTGAAGTTTCCAAATTTTAAGAAACGGCCAAAGCATATGCAACGTTTTTTGGTATGTGTTAAGTCACACTGCAAGAGGATAGTAAAATGACAGGATGACATTAGTCTTGTCTTAAATTCCTGTCATGATCATGAAGACTGTACTGCATTTAATTAGAATTGCTACTCAATAGGAGAGACACAGATCTCACTGTCTTTCAGTAAGATGTAGAATGGAATCTTCTGGTGATAAAACAAGTTAATACAGCTGTACTGTGTATATGTCATAAGAAGTCCTTTTTCTGTCTCTGAATAAGTAAACAACTTAAGTTCTGCATCTGTAATTTAGTGTGCTATTAAAGGCTTTGTATTTCAGTAAATTTTGTTGTTCATTACAAAAATTTTTAGTTTAATACTCAGCATTTCTCTAAAACTTCCAGAAGAAAGGTATGTCAAATATCACCATATGTTAAAAGTTGACCGGAAAAAGGCCAGTAATCACTTTGTTACTGATCTGGAATAATGTTGGTTTAGACATGATCATAGGATTTTAGGGGTTGGAAGGGACCCAAAGAGATCATTGAGTATAGTCTTGTACATTCCAGTGTGTAAATTTTTGTCCTGCAATTGCTTTAATCTGTCATGACTACCGTAATTGAGTATTTCTAATAAGATTCATCTATGTCTTTCACACAGCTACAGGTATTTGGAAGATAATGATCTTACATCAGGGAAGGTATCTTTTCTAATAAAATAATCTTGGATTTAATACTCCACTTTCTGTTCTTGGAGAAGATCACCTAGCTTGGGAGTAGTTAACAGTAGTAAACTACAGCCTACAGTTGTCAAACTGACAGTTAAAAGGTGCCTGATTGCCTCCTCCTCTCCCCTTTACTGCAGAATGAACTGATCACGCTGACTTCTGAGCTGTGCTAAAAGAATGATTCATCTTTGTTGTGGTTTGGGCCAGGTGAGGGTCTGGTAAATGGGCATAATAGCTGAAATGGCACCTGTGAGAAGTTTCCAGAAACCAGAAGGAAACCCTCCCTATCCCTTATGAGGAAAGGCTGAGGGAGCTGAGTCTCTTTAGATTGGAGAAGAGGAGACTGAGGGGTGACCTCATTAATATTTATAAATATGTGAGGGGTGGGTGTTGAGGGGATGGAGCCAGGCTCTTCTCAGTGTGATAGGACAAGAGGTGTAAGCTGGAACACAGGAGATTCCATATGAATGTCAGAAGGAACTTCTTCACAGTGAGGGTGACAGAGCACCGGAATGGGCTGCCCAGGGGGTTGTGGAGTCTCCTTCTCTGGACATGTTTAAAATCCGCCTGGATGTGTTCCTGTGCAACTTGGTCTAGGTTATCCTGCTGTGTCAGGGGGTTTGAACTAGATGATCTTTTGAGGTTCCTTCCAATTTGTGATTCTGTGATCTCTAGGCAGAAATCTGCGTAGGTTCAGTCAGTCAGCACCTCTGCAAATGAGAGCATTTGAGCAGAGAAATGTGGTTCTGTGGTTGGGGTTTTTGTTTGCTTTTGGAGTTTTAAGTTGGGTTTTCTCCTTTGGAGAACTCCTGTTTTTATTTGGAATACAGGAGCAAGAGGCCCATGTCACCACCCCAGCTCTGACAAAGAAGAAAAAGGGAAAGGTCTGTGTATACCAGCCCATACTTTGGAATGTGATAAAAAGCAACAGAGAACAGAGATGGCTGAAAGTTGAGAGAGAACCAGCAGGAACCAGAGTCAGTAAGGCAAAGACTCCAAATATACTAAAAGATGAGATGTAGATTTGGCAACCCTCTCTGAAAAATAGTTTGGTAGTGCTTTGGCTGTGGAAACCACTCTTTCTACCCTGCCATGGGTAGAGACCAGACTTAAGGACTGTCTGAAGAAAATGGGCCTGGGTGTTCTGTCAATACATTGCCACTTGAAAGGTCTGTTTTGGTACTTTTTCTCTGAAGACAGGATTACAGAGCCGGGATTTTTGAAAGGACCTTTCATCTTCTCCATTTGTTTTCATAATGTCAGTTATTTCTTTTGGGTTTTATGGGATGTACTAGGTAATGGGGTCTCTGTTGTTAAAGGCAAACTGCCTTCTCCAAAGTCAAGTTCCTAGTTCTTCATCTGCAAACTCCTAAGGAGCCAGTTTGGCAGACGTCATCTATTTTTTCCGATTTATTAACACTTTGCTAGTTAAGCAAATTAGTCCTGGACCTACCAGCATATCAACAGATGACAATCTTATGCACACCATATCTTAATCTTTGCTGTGCATTCATGCCCATGAAATTCTTCCAGTGATTTCATTTGAATATCAACTCTTACCAAGGAGAAGGCTGTTCCTGTAGTTAGGGTGGTGGACTGCCAGCAATGTGCTCTTGTGGCCAAGAGGGCCAACAGCATCCTAGGGTGGATCAGAAGGGGGGTGGTTAGCAGATCAAGGGAGGTTCTTCTCCCCCTCTACTCTGCCCTGGTGAGACCGCACCAGGANTGCCTTTCCAAATGGATTGCTGTCTAAGCTGGGATGGGTCACTTTTCCCTCCCAGTCACTCAGTTCCACCTGTAAATTGTATTTGACATTATTATTTTCTCATATGAGCTGCAATACGTTTGCATCTCAGGCAGTTCTGTAAATACAGCAATAGCAATACCAGGACAGAACCCAAAAGCAGTGCAAGTAGAATTGTCATGTCATAGATGTAGCAACTGGCTGACAGAAGCTGTAGAAAACCAACTAAAACCTCTTACACCTTATGCCCTCATCCCTCATCCTGCAAGTTACAGGCAAATTACCAGAATCAGAGTTTTAAGAGAACAAGTGAAGAAAGCAAAGTACTCAGTAGCGTCAGTCATAATTGTGAATCTAGTAATCTCTACAACTGCTCTTAGCTGGTATTTCTTTCTATGTGCTGAGTCATATGACTTGATACAGCTTTTATAAAGTTTGTGAGAACTAGATGGGTAAAATTAATTGTAGTTGTGTGTGTGTACATATGTATAGATCCATATAATCATAGAATAATAGGGAGCAGACAATACTTCTAGAGAACATCTAGTTCTCCTACTGCAGATCACAGAGGAACACTGAGTTTTGAATGTCTCCAGAGACAGAGACTCCTCTCCTGTGTTAGAATTTATGCCCATTAGCCCTTGCCCAGCTGCTGGGCACTACCAAGAAGAACCTAGTCCCATCATCCTGACATTCACCCTCTAGACTTGTAAGCATTTATGAGATTCCCTTCAGTCTCCTTCTCTCCAGGCTGAACAGACCCAGCTCTCTCAGCCTCTACTCATAAGGAAGATGCTTCAGCCCTTTGATCATCTTTGTGACTCTGTGCTAGACTCCTTCCAGTGGCTAGCTCCCTGTTTCTCTTGAACTGGGGAGCCCAGAACTAGATACAGTGTTCCAGATGCGGCATAACCAGTGCAGAGTAAAGAGGCAGGATAATTTCTCTTGACCTACTAGTCATATTGTTTTTAATGCCCCTCAAGAGACGATTGCCTTCTTGGCCACAAGATCACATTGCTGGCTCATGCTTAGCCTCTGGTCCACCAGCACCCATAGGTCCCTTTCCCTAGAGCTGCTTTCCATCCCTATCCAATTACGTCTTCACTGTCCAATTATCCCATCCACCCTTCTAAAGTTTAGCTAAAAGGATGTAATGAGAGACAAGTGTCAAAAGCCTCGCAAAAGTCAAGGTAGACCGCATCTACTGCCCTCCCCTCATCTATCCACTGAGTTAGATCTTCATAAAAGGTTGTCAGATTAGTCAAGCAGAATTTTCCCTTGGTGAATCTATGTTGATTACTCATGATAACCCTCATTTATTTTAGGTGCTTTGAGAAACTATTCCATGTGTTTTCCAGGAGTGGGGAGGAGGCTAACTGATCTGTAGCTGCCCGAGTCCTTTTCTTCTTGCCCTTTTTGAAGACTGGAATTACACTGGCTGTTCACCAGTCCTCAGACATCTCTTCTGTTCTTCATCATGAGGACCAAGGCCTGTGTTTTCAAGGCTACTTTCAGGTGTGTGTAGAAGGCCTCATAAACTTCCACATCCTGATTGGGTACCCCATAAGAAACACTAACAGCAGTACCTCCCAGGTTGGCCTGTCCCTCGCTCTTTACCCACAAACTCTCTTAACACCACCCTAGGCAGAACTCAATGTTTTCCAGTTACTGTCTCACATACAGAGCAACATCACCATTTCAGCTTGCGGGCTTGTCTTTCCTGAAAAGAGCACAGCTACCCATGGCAGCATTCCAGTTATATGAGCGCTTCACCCTGTCTCAGTAATTGCAATGAGATCATGACCCTGCAACTGCACACAGTTCTCGAGTTCTTCCTGTTTATTCCCCATGCTGCATGCATCAGAGTTAAGAATCTAAGAACAGCTCTTGTAAACAGCATCTAAGCATAGCAGCCATTGAGTACTCATTACAATGCCTACTTCAGCTTAACAATGAGATCCTACATTCTTCCTCATGTCCTTTCTGTATCTTGGCCAGGAAACCATCAGCTCTTCTCCCTGCAAAGATGCCTCAGTTGAAGGCAGCTTTCTGGTTTATTTTTTTATTTCCATTTCAGAGGCTTATGTTAGTGACTGACAAATAAGGACAGTCATGAATGCTAGCTGGACATTGGTTAGCCTCTTCTTAGCTATGGCTTGTACTCACCTTCATTAAGGGCACCCATCTCTCAGTGCAGCCAAAATCTCTGACAAAGGCTGGTCATAAGTCAAGAAGTTTTTGTTGAGCACATAGAAACTGAAAAGAATTGCCACCTGGCCTTTAGATGAAGTTTTCATGTGAGTAGCAATAGGACTCTACTAGAGAAAGCAGTCCTGGCAAAAGAACCTGTCCAAAACAAGGATGAACAGTAATATCATGGAAGCATTTGTAAATTGATTATTATGGATGTATTCCTAACATTCTAAGCAACTCTCTGCACCCTTACAAAAAGTTTGAATGGAGTAAACATCCTCTGAAACAAGACCAAGAAAGAAATATATGAAGTTTCAAGTCATGCTTGCCAAGGTTAAAAAGCAACTTACTATGAGGTCCTGGGTAAGAATGTTGTTAGGCAATCTTAACTAAACATTGCTACCTGAACAACCTGCAATTTAAAGCAAAGATAAACACCTACCCTACTGCACAAAAAGGAGTTTTACATATCTTGCAAACAGCATGAGAAGACTTTGAGAACTCCTTCACTTTGACATTTTATTTTCACTTTGGATAAAAAGATGTCAGTTGGTGATGTGACAGCAGTTCTGTGTATTATATCTGCAGCATTGCTGGATTTGTCAAGTCAACACAGATAATTCAAGGCTACTGCCTTCCCCTTTTAAAGTACCGCTATGCCTGTGTTTAATTTTATTTCTTGCTTACAAAAATAATTCTGTATGGGAAAAGAAGTGTTAGAGCCACTGAACATCTCAAATATTGGGAGATCCTTGGAGGAATATTCATCTGCAAAGCAAGTAGAGTATTTGTAACTCAATTTTGGTTTCTTGATTGCTGAAGCCCTGGAAAGATTGCTTTTTTTACCGTCATCATAATTCTATCTGGACATTAACTACTGTAGATAAAGATACTCGAGAAAGCTTGTTTTTACCACTGCTTGTACAGATAATCAACAATTTTCCCTTTATTTTTATATAAATACTACTAGGGCTTGTCTTAGTGTAGTACTTTATAACTTCAAACCATAACAAAATATTAATGAATCTCCAGAGAGTCTTGAAAAACTGCAACATTGAATGACTTCCTTGTGGTCATACAAGAGGGCTGTGGCAGCTTAAATTGAATAGAGGCCCCCTGAGTTCTTGTTTTCAGTCTTTTAAGACTGTATTATTTTTTCCTAATTTCAAAACCTGAAAGTAACATATGATTTTCTGCTAAATGCATATTCTTTATTTGTATTCCCATAGTTCACAGAAGTCCCCAGAGTCTAGGATAAGAATTCATTGTGGTAGATTCTGTCCAAACTAAGCACAAAAGTACACGGAAGCCTTAGAAAGCCAAGAGATGAAGACAAACAGTGCAGAAGGAAAAAGAAAGGATGGAAAGGTTTGAAGGGGGAGGAAAAGAAAACAGCAGGGCCATATCAGCCACTATGAGGCAAAGCTATCCCCATATACCAGCCGCCCAACTCTCATGTCAGGGACCATACAGACTATGATAAAGAAAGGTTTTAAGCAAGGATTTGTGGTGGATGTGAGGCAGGTGCTGAACAAGACCTCATTTCAAATTTATGTGGAAGCACAGGGAAAGAACAGAGATTTCCTTTAGAATAATTAAAACACTAAAGGTGAAAGCTGGCTGGTCATAGGTGGTCAAGTATAGACTCATAGAATCATAGAATCATTAGGGATTGGAAGGGACCCCGAAAGATCCTCTAGTCCAATCCCTGTGCCACAGCAGGATCACTTCACTGGAGAAGTTATGGAATCAGAATCACTCAGGGTTGGAAGGGACCACCTGATCATCCTGTTCCAACTCCCCCACCAGGCTGGGACACCCCACCCCAGACCAGGCTGGCCAGAGCCCCATCCAGGCTGGCCTTAAACACCTCCAGGGATGGGGCCCAGAATCATAGAAGTTGAGAACTTCACAGGCAATTAAGAGAGATTTCAGGGCCCTGGGACAGCTGCTTAAGGGATTGGCAGCACTAGTGTTCTCCTCTGTCCCACCATTGCAAGGGGTGATGAAGGTTTAGATAAGAAGAGCCATCAGATGAATTCCTGCCTAGTGTGTCCAGCTAGGGTGTCCAACAGAACTTTGGTTCTTTGACTACGAGTTGATCTATAGACACCAGGCCTGCTGTCCACAGATTGTGATAATTTGTCTCAAAGAAGGCAAAGCATCCTGGGAGAAGAATTTGCATGGGAGAAGAAGCTTGACAGAGATGAGCCTGGGCACTGCATGGTGGTATTCGTAAGGCAGTGTACTGGTAAGGTCTTTTAGTCTGCTGTCTCAGTGGAATTGGGTGACCCAGGCAGCAGCAAAAACACTAGGCTTATCAATAGGTTAGAAATCGTGGAAGCAGCTGATAATGGTCAGGTACGAAGTAGGGATTCTTCCCCAAAAATGTGAGAGAACCATTAGCCTACCTGAAGCACATCTATACTGATTCATGAAGCACGAACAATAAGCAGGAGGAGCTGGAGGCTATTGTGTAACAAGAAAACTATGCTATAGCTGCCATCAGCTCGTGAATTGAATTCCACAATTGGAGTGCTGCAACCAATGGCTACTAGCTTTTCAGAAGGTATAGGCAAGGAAGAAGAGGAGGTGGAGTGGCCCTCTACGTTAGGAAGACATATGAATGTGTACAAATTAATGAGTGTGATGAGAGGGTTTTGTCGATATGAGTAAGAATCAGAGGAAAGGCAGACAAGGCTCAGCTGTTTCTTGTTGTATCATATCATGCTGTGACTCTATTAGAGACCACCCAACCAGGATGAAGAGATAGATTAAATTTTTAATAAGCAATTGGGAGAGGTTTCACAATCACTACTTTTTGTTCTTACATCAACTTTCCAGATGTCTGCTAGAAATACAATATAGCAGAGAGAGAACAATCACATTATGCTCCATACAGAGGAAGACCAGGGGATTAGTCCCAGCAAGCATGGGTTTATAAGAGGCAAGTCCTGCTTGATGAGCCTAATCTCCTTCTATGACAAGATGACCCACCTGGTGGATGAGGATAAGGCGGTGGATATTGTCTGCCTGGACTTTCTGCAAAGCCTTGGACACTGTTTCTCACTAAAGTCTCAGGAAAAAACTGCTCATGGCTTGGATGAGTCTGCTGGATGAAACACTGGCTCTTGGTCAGTGGAGTTAAATCCAGCTGGTGGCCAGTCACAAGTGGTGTTCCTCAGGGCTCACTGTTAGGACTACATCTGTTTAACATATTTATCAATGATCTTGATGACAAAATAGGGTGCACCATTAGTAAAGTTCCAGATGACCATAAGCAGGGTGGGACTGTTGATCTGCTTGAGGGTAGGGAGGCTCTACACAAAGAGTTAGACAGAATAGATCAATGGGCTGAGGTCAGTGGTGTGGTGCTTCAAGAAGGACAAGTGCTAGGTCCTGCACTTGGGCCACAACAATCTCATGTAACACTACAGGCCTGGGGAAGTGTGGCTGGAACATTTCTGCTGGTCCAGCAGAAAGGGAGCTGGGGTTGCTGGTCAACAGGTGGCTGTGTATGAGCCAGAAGTGTACCCAGGTGACCAAGAAGGCAAATGCCATCCTGGCTTGTATCAGAAATAGTGTGGCCAGCAGGAGTAGGGGGGTGATTGTCCCTCTGTACTCAGCACTGGTGAGGCCTCACCTGGAGTTACTGTGTTCAATTTTTAGCACCTTAACTCAAGAAACATATTGAGGTGCTGGAGTGGATGCAAACAAGGGCAGCAAAGCTGGTGAAGGGCTTAGACAACCAGTCTTATGAGGAGTCTTCAAGGAAGCTGGGGCTATTTAGCCTGAAGAAGAGGAGACTGAGGAGGGACTTTAACACTCCATACAGCTACCTAATAGACATTGTAGAGAGTTGGGTGCTAGTCTCCTCTCACAGTTAATTAGTGATAGAACAAGAGGGAAGGGCCTCAAGCTGCACCAGGGGAGGTTTATGCTGGACAGTAGGGAAAATGTTTTACTGAAAGAGTGGTCAGGCATTGGAACAGGCTGCCCAGGATGCTGGTTGAGGGATCATTCCTAGATGTGTTTAAAGCTTGTTTGAATGTGGTGTTTAAAGATATGGTCTAATGTGAACTTGGTAGAGTTAGACTTGATTATCTGCAGTGTCTTTTCCAACCTGAGTGATCCTATGATTCTATGACATCTTAACGAAGCATCTTCCAGTGAAAGGGACTAGTTAGAACAGTTTTGAGGAGCCTTGTAACTGAAGGTAAGTATTTGGTTACATCCCAAATGTTCAAGAAGGAAAAGAGGAGACATGCTAATTGAAAGGAGTTGCAGTTAAAATGACAGGTTGGAAATATTTAGAAGAGTGAGACAAGGTGGCCTTAGTCTTTTCCAAAGTCTAGAATATTTGTGTTATAGCACAAGGTGTAAGGAGTCTGACCAGCCAGAGATGATGTAGATGGAGAGACATAGCTGTGTCATAAATACATGTTTTGAAAAGAACAAGTACTGTTAAGTCATAACCTGGATTTGAGTTTGTGAAGAAATTCAAAGACACTGCTGGTGACTTTTCATTGAGATCAAATAAGCAGGTTGTTGCAGGAGTTCAGTGGATGGCATGTTTGAGAACTGTGTTTTAGACACACAGACCTTGGACCAAGGTTGAGAGGACCCACCACAGGATTTCAGAAATAGGATTATATTCTAAATCAGAGGGAAGAAGACAGGTCTGGGCAGCAATGTTGATCTCTTTGTGATCAGCACAGAAATAGCAACCAAGTTTGGTTTGCAGAAACAAGCAAGGCAACAAGGAACATTAAAGAATCAGCTCTTGATTCCATGTGTAACTGTGTATGTATAAGAAAATTAGGTGACCTGACCATATAAGCCAGATCATCGGCATCCTGTGTCATACAGTGACCAGAATGATATAATTGAACATAATTTGTGCTCATCTAGAGTTAAAAAGAACATTGAATTACAGTCCAAAAGGAAGAACATTCCAAAGTACTTTATGTCCATCACCATACATTGGCACCAGTCCAAGACCAACCAATATTCCCTGCACCTTGCAGAGCATCTGAATGATCTATTTGAGTGCCAAGGTATTGTCTGCAAGGCTTGCACGTCCTTCAACAGTCACATATGGCCAGTGCAGAAGCCTAGCAGGAAGTGGAGACTGACTGTGCACCACTTTCTTGGCATGAATGGAGTCACACCACCGATGAGCACTACAGTTCCTGACACGTTGGAGTTCCAGTATGAACTGGAGTCCAAAACAGCAAAATGGTACACCGCAGTAGGCTTTGGTAATGCTTTTTTCTCCATTCACCTCACAGAAAAATGCTGGGAGCAGACTGATTTCACCTGGAGGGATATCCACTCAATATCCTTGGAAGCACAGCCCAAGCATCTGATATGGAATGATGTGAAACACTGCAGAAGGACAGAGCTCTGGAACATCTGCAATATATTGACAACATTATCGTATGGAGTGATACAGCACAAAAGGCCTTCAAGAAAGGTACCAAGATCGTTTGAAACCAAGTTTGCTCTCAAAAGAAGGAAGGTCAAGGGACCTGCCAGAACAATCCAGTTGTTGGGGTGAAATGCCAAGATAAACACTGCCGCATCCCACAGTGAGATTGTCAAGACTTTTTATACTGTGACCAGAAAGAGGAATGGTTTTCACTGGGTATCTGAATAAATGAGAGCATTTGATCAAATTGAAGAATAAATTTTGCATGCCATGGCCTTGTAACCAGTTCAAACAGCTCCAGAAGTAAAAAGCCTGCTCTAGCCTGCAGTCAGAGATAACAGTATCACTTGGAGACTCTGGCAGAAAGCTACACAGGAAACTCAAGAGCATTTCTTTGGGTTCCAGTGTTGAAGGTATCAAGGCTCAGAGGCAAATTACACACCCACTGAGCAGAAGATACTGGCAGCTTATGAGGGAGCTCATGCTGCTTCACAAGTAGTTGGCACTAAGGCACATCAGACCTCCAATCCTAAACTGGATGTACAAGGGGAAGGTAGCATGCCACAGCATGCCACCCGTGCCACAGATTCTACCTGGAACAAGTTAACTGCCTTTAAAACCCAGAAAGCACATATGGGCAGCTTGGACCATCCAGGTATTGCGGAGATGATACTACTTAGCCCAAGGGTACTGGATTTGAGATGCCACCAGAGGAGCGACCTGTGCTGAGGAAGACCCTCCGCATAAGACATTGCAGATACAGATAAATGCTATGCTGTTTTCACTGATGCATCTGTTGTCTTGTAGGAAGCCAGTGAAGATGGAGAACTGCTGTATGGAGTTGCTGAAATGAGTGAGAATGAAGGTGAATTGAGTCAGTTTGCAGAGGTCAAAGCCATCCAGCTGCCCTTAGTATCATGGAGTGAAAGAAGTGGTCACTTCTGTACCTGTATTTCTTAGATGGTGGCAAATGCCAACGTCTTTATGGGGGTGGTTAAAGAAGTGGAAGCAGAAGAACTGGCAACAGAGGGGGAACCTGGACAGCTGCCCTGTGGGAAGACATTTCTGCCTGGCTGGATATTTGGTGGTAAAGGTGCGACATGTAGATGCCCATGTCCCAAAAAAACATGTCACCAAGGAGCATAACCAGCAGGTGGATCAGGAAGCCCATGTGTTCCAATTAGACCTAGCCTGGATTAGGACCACAAGGGTGAACTGTCTTTGGCTAGGTGGGCCTATAATGCTTGTGGTCATGAGTAGACAGATACCACCTATAGATAGGATAGGGACCAAGGGGTGGATTTAACATTCAATATCCTATCTCAGGTCATCCATGACTGTAACACCTGTGATGCTATCAAGCAGGCCATGTAAGTGAAGCCTCTATGGTAAGGTGGCTAATGGACAAAATACAAATACAGAGAGGCCTGGTAAATTGATGACATCACCCTCCACGAAACCTGCCAGGGTTTAACATGTTAAACATGGTAGAAGCAAGCACTGGATGGCTGGAGACATATTCTGTGCCTCATGTCAAGGCCCATAATACCATTCTGGGCCTTGAAATACAAGCTTTATGATGACCTTGGAACTCAGAAAAGACAAATCTTGAGAATGAGACTGATTTCAAGAAAAAATCAGTAGCTAATTGGGCCAAAGAAGATGGTATCAAGTGGATTTGTCATAGCACATCACAGATTCATATAATGTATTGGGTTGGACCTCTAAAGGCCATCTAGTGCAAATCCCCTAGAACAACCAAATTGTTCAGTGCCCCATCAAGCCTGACCTTGAATATCTCGAGGGATGGGGGCCCCACCACCTCTCTAGGCAACAGGTTCCAGTGATCCACCACCCTCATATTAAAAAACTTTTCCCTTATGTATAACCTAAATATATCCTTTTCCACCTCAAAACCATTACTCCTTGTTCTGTTGTTCCATGCCCTTGTGAACAATTCTCTAGCCTTCTTATAAACCCCTTTCAGGTATTAGAAGGTTGATACAAGTCCTTCAAGGAGTCTTCTCCTCTTCAGGCTGAACAACCCTAATTCTCTCAGCCTGCCTTCATAAAAGAGGTGCTCCAGCCCTCTGATTTTGGTGGTGCTGCTCTAGACATACTCCAACAGGTCCTCATCCTTCTTGTGCTGGGGGCTTCTGAACTGGAAAAAATACTCCAGGTGAGCTCTCACCAGGGCAGAGTAGAGGGGCAGAATCACCTCTTTTGATCTACTGCCCACATTACTCTTGAGTCAGCACAGGATGTGATTTGCCTTATAGGCAGCAACTGCACACTGGTGGCTCATGTCCAGCTTTTCATCCATTAGTACTCTCAGGTCTTTTTTCTCAAGGCTGCTCTCCAGCATGCTTCTCTCAGCCTGTATTGACACTCCTGGCTGCCCTGGCCCAGATGCAGGATCCTACACTTGGCTTTGTTGAACCTCATGAAGATGGCATCGCATCTCTCAGGTAGATCAACCACAACATGCACCTTGGTGTAACCAGCAGACTTGCTGAGGCTGCACTCAGTGCTACTATCTACATCATTAATGAAGATATTAGGTAACACTTGTCCCAGTACAGACCCCTAAAGGACACCACTTGTCACTGTTTTCCATCCAGATATTGAGCCACTGACTATTTGCTATATATAACCATCCAGCCAATTCCATACCCACATGGTCTGCTTTTTCTATCTGTTTCTTTTTCTTTGTTAATAAAACTTGTTAATTTTTTTTCTTTACTGAAATATTGTCCTGAATTTTTTTTTTTGCATGTTTTTGAGGACCCTAGGAAATCAAACCATGACTGTGAAAGAGACTTTTATTTTAAAAAGTCTTTATCTTGTAAAAAGATAAAATGGTGAACAGATGTATCAATGGCTTGTTCTCTTCAGGTACACCAATGTTAATCAGGAGCATTGTCAAGGCCAGCAGTTGTTAAAAATGAGTGAACGATGAATGCAATGCAGAAGTAATTAATCCATACCTTGACCTGTGGCTTCCTCTAGACATTTAGAGATTGTTTGAAGTCACATTTAAAAAAACTTTTTCTGCATGGATTTTGGTTACATCTGTGAGGACTGCAGTGTATAATTGAAGAAAATCAGATCGAAATTTGCATGAGCACTCACCCTCCTCCAATGTCCCTTTACTTCTCTTTCCCATGAAAGATAATCTCTGGGACTTCACTCAGGGGTACCCAGAAGTTGTTGGGACATTTTGATTTAAAGCACGTCAGAGCTCTCTGTATATTACACATACCAGACTTGGGAGGAGGGAGCTGCATGAAACACAAAGGACTGTGGCTGCTTCCAACAAGAGACTGCTTGTTTCCAGTCTGGTGAGCCGAACACTGAAGAGACAACTGATGGCAACAGTCACCAAGGTGTACAGTCCTGTGTCCTCTTAGATGTAAAAATTATTATTGATATGTAGGACTGGCTATATACTTCTATCATGGGGAACAACCTCCTATCTTAATGTCTGGTTAGGAAGTAGAAAAAAGTAAGGAGGAAGGTGCCAGTTCCATCCTAAAACCTGTCTGATACATTTCATCAGTTGTTTTTACATCCCACCAGATCTCCCACATGGAATAGCACCTTGGAATTGCATGGAAACCATGAGACCTGAGAGGAGGCTAAGGACTTGAGGGACTTGCTTACTGAATGTGATTTTTACACTGTGCCCTCTTGCAAGGGTGGGACAGTCTTGTAAGGAAGTCAGTAATTTCCACAAGGTGTGATGGCTGCAGGGTGGGTTTGCTAAACAACTGGACTGTGTTAGCTCTGAGTGTTCACAATAAATTAGGATTATGTTATTGGCTGCTTATTGTAGATAAAACATAAATCTAAAACATAAATCTAAGTATCAAGAAGATTACAGTGCTCAGTGTAATAACATTTAAAAGAAGTATTTATGATTGTTGTCACACAAACAAACACAATAAGAAAGTAAAAAAACCCAAAACCTCAGCCCGAATAACATTTAGAGATACAAAGCTTTTCTATCCCTTGGTCTTCTTTCCTTTGTGAATTCCACAGGATTTTCATTTCCAGAGATCTTATGTACTTGCTTTCAAAGGAATTCAATATTTTCATTCAGGAAAGTAATTTCACAGCAAAGTAACAGAAAGAAGTGTCCTGAGTATTCATTTTCTGAGCCAATTCAAAGTCAGTTTGTGTTGCAAGAAGCAGAGGAGACATGAAGAGGTATAAATCCTCTGTACTTGGTTTCCACAGCCCTCCTCCTCTGCTCTTCAACAAGTGCAGGCTGATGATTGTGCAGAGAGCACATCAAAACAAATACATGGAGTTGGAAGAGGAGAGCTCTAAACTCCTGCATGATGCAGCTGAATGTAACCGATTGCACAGAGCCTGAGCCCAGCATCAAGTGCTAGCTTCATCTTTCTTGCCTTGTAATGAATGTGATAACACCATACCATCGCAAAAATTCCATCTGTTTTCTCCTCACTAGTCTAAGAACTAGTGAAGAACCCTGGGAGTTTAAGGTGAAAGGAGATGAGATGACTTACTTCCTTAGATACTTCTGTGCAGATAAAAAGCTAATCCTGATAAAACCAACTCTGAAATCCTTCCAACCAACAGTGAAGTCAAGGTTATATATTATTAGACAAGCAAGGTTAAAGCCACACAATTTTCTGAACCAAAAAACATGGCCGGGGGAGGGAAGGGAGAGAAGGGCTTATAGGAAGCAGGGGGAGCATTTCCCTCCTCTACTCAGAGTCTTTGATGTGTTTCAGGAAATGAAAAAATTAGAAACCTTCCTAGTTTTTCACAAGAGGTCCAGGGTGTGCTGAGAACAAGGTGGACACATAAGGCCTTGCCCACGCCTTTGTTTTGCAGAGCAGACATGCTCCACAACCTTGAGGATGACAACAACATTTGTTCCTCTCACAAAGATAAAGCTTGCCAGTGACTGCGCTTCCCCCTCCCCTCACCCAACCGCAAGCAGAACAGGCAGGATGTCGAACAAAGAAACAGCAGAAACAGCAACGAGGAATACATTCAGATTAGAGGACATTCCGGGTCTGTAAAGTTCCATTAGAATAAGCACAGACCTACTTTCAATGAGGAAAAGGTCTTTTCTCGCTCCTCCTTTGGTTTATGCTGTTAATCTTTCTTCCTGGATGACTTCTCACAAATGCTTTTTGTTTTCTTCTGTGGTTTTATGTGCCAGGCCTATGAGGAGGAAAGGACTGAGGTCCTTTCTTGGCTAGCTTTCAAATCACTTTCGTAGGAGATATATGCCCTGTTGCCATCTTTCTAAGGGTATAAATTAAAGGAATGATGAGCAGTCCAGAGCAATTCGAATGCCGGTAAAATGTAGGTCCTTCTCCAGTCCCACATCACAGTGAACACTGGCATCTGCTGCACAGGCTCAGCTGGAGGAATAAAGCTACACATGGGAAGAAGTGGATGAGCAGAAAGCCTGCATTTACATTATATCCCATGGTGAAAAAGAAATTGCTAATTATAATACAGCACATAAGGGAAAAATAATTGCTGAATATTCCCATAGCAACAGGGCTACCTTTAGCGTATATGTGTGTGTGTGTATACACATACATATATATTGGACATACTTTGACTAAAGCCATCATTGCAGAGAGGCTGCTATTTTATATTGTTTGCAAACCTTTTTGCCAATGAACATTACTGTGATGGCATTTTCTTTCAATTTATCTGTCTTCTTTCCTTCTACATATTTAGGCAAATAAAAGTGATTCTTTACAGACATAGCCCACATGCCAACTTCATATTTTCTGCAGATTACCTTTTCTCATTCAGCTTAAAGTGCATCTTATGATTTTTATTCAGGACTACAGACATTTACACCAAGTGAAAAGGTTTTCAGGATGCCTTACATAACTGTTTTTCCTTGCAATCCATATGGAAGGTCCCAAACACAATCTTAGGAAAACACAACTAAGCCACAAAATATGTGGTAGAAACTGTCTAAATACAGAAAATACAATTTTAAGTTCCCTGATTTATTTCTTGATATTTCTACAGCTGTTTCATCTTCTTGCCTCTATTTTTCTTCACAAAGTATACAATGGGATTATGTCTTGCAACTAGACATCTCCTAATAACATAAAGTAGAGCTTCTGATTCAGACTTAGACTGAATTTATGTAGGATGAGTTTTGGATTCACAAATCTAGATGAGAACATATTTGCTCAAGATGGATGCACAGGAAGGACCTGCCACTGGAGTGTCAGATTATGACAAAGCCTGCACCATTTTGTGGAAGACAATGAGAATGGAGGAAGTTTTTCTTCACTCCACAGGTCTAAGCCATACTAACTGCCAGTGTGTTATCTTAAATGCTCCTGATTAAGCACCTGATGATGCTGTGGCTTTGCACTGCAGTGAACAAGAACAAAGTTATGTTGAGAATTCTTGTGTTTTGCCATGCCTAATCTCTTACCTTTGTGCTGAGGTCAATAGCAAGTTCACACCTTTCTCACCCTAGGCAGCAGAAAAATAGGGGTTTTAACCTAGTTAATGTGATTTTACAATTATCTTCATTAAAGCAATTCTCCATCCAGTGTGTCCATCACAGTGCAACAATATCTATGTTGATAGGTGGAGAATTACTTGTTCAATAAAATAAGTCATCCTGGTACAAGGAGACAATTTTTTCAAGACAAAATTACAGGTTACAGATATGCTTTTCACTCGTAGTAGCAACTGTATTCACATGAACACCTGGGTGCATTTAAGATGAGGAGGAAATGCAATGAAAGATGAAGAGCTCCCAGTATCAGTAGTGGTTTGGGATAGCTAAATGAACATACTACCAAGAAGCCCTCCTTTTCTGAAAGATGGTAGAAAAGACATATGAGTGTTGACCACCTAAAAATTGAGGGCCACTATAGTAAAGGGGCTTTCTTGGTTTTCTTTAATTTATATCTTAATTACACGATTTCAGCTGTCATCATTGTAGTCTCAAAACTAGATTTTAGATTCACACAGAATCACACACAGAATCACGCAGAACATTAGCAATTTTAAGGGACCTTGAAAGATCATCTAGTTCAATCCCCCTGCCAGATCAGGACCATTCCACTCATTATCATGAAAATCCATGTCCACATACATAAACACTACCTATGCTTCCTGGAAATATTCTGACTGTGTTTTTATTTCTAGGTGGCTATTGTTCTCCGTCAGAGAGACGTGTATTACAAATGTGTATTACAAAGCAGAAACAATTACATGAGGGAGGCCAGGAGCATGTTAACTATGAAAAACAGTTGTCATAAACTCTGCATCTTAATGCACAGCTTCAGCCTTTACGTAAGATTAATTAAAGAGCAGATGTTCTGTCATACTTTGCATTAGATATGGTTATCTTTGAGATTCTAACTCTTCTGTTTGCTGTGTTTTAATTTGCATTATTATACATTTTGAGCCTGAGGCATGAGTAGTCAAGTGCTAAACATTAGATACACAGAACTGTATTTCCAAAATGCACCTTCCCTATTAGGCTGGCTAATGTAATTCTGTTCTGTTTTAAGCTGGATTCACTCCCCCAACCTTCTCATTTCCTTTTGACGTGTTACCCAGCAAGAAGATAAACCAATAGGAAAACACACACAGACAGATATATTCTGTGTGAGTGTGAGCATTGGTACACATGAGCAATAGTAACACAAGGGGCTTTGGGGAAAGCAAGTCATATGTAGAGCATTAATGGTACATATCAGCCAGTTCTGCTGAAATTCTTTATCCTTCATTTGATTCAGAAGAAGCGTCAACCGAATTCCTTGTGTTTTTGTAGAGGTGTACAGACCAGTTACATGAAGGCACTTCTGCTTTTGTCATTTTGAAGCTGAGGCTCCAAACCAAATTCTCATTTTCTAAATGCAACTGCTGAAAATTGATGTCTGAAAACTTTTCAAGCAGTGATCAAAGTCTGATGTGAATTAATTTGTCATCAAAACAGAACCCTGCTTACAAGTCATTTTCAGGCTGGATTTCAGCAAATGCAATAAATATCTAGGTTGACAATTTCATTTAAAAGGATAGAAACCCTTACAATTTTCTTTCATTGGTATCTTGATTTAATGAACGTACAAACACATCATCACCATATGTTCCAAATATCAGCTTCAGTGCTTGTTCTTAAGAAACATCTTGGAAAAATGCCAATGAGAGGAGCTTGGAAGAAGCTTGAAAAGATTTTGAGACATATTGTTGCAACTTGGGAAAGAAAATCCACTGATGACTAATTACTCAAGAATTTAATTTGAATAGCAGTGTCAATAAATTGCCAATACATACTTAACAGATATGTAATTACAGAATTCATACTAAGGATAACAAAGCCAGTTAGTGACTGAATTTCCAAATGCCTATGAAATGTTAATCTCTACATCAGGTCATAAATATATGATGAAAATGTCACACACTTCCTCATTATGAAACCCTTAGATAACATATTATTACAAAGAACACTGCAAACCACAGAATTGCTGTAGACCTGTTCTTACTCCTAGAATAGCATGCTCCAGTGAACTACCCCTCCTTCCATCCTCAACCTGTTTTCTGATCAAATACACAGGTACCCGCACACTAGCATACAAACTTGCACACAGCTCTCCCCGCTTTCACCACCCTTAGCATACTCATGGCTTTGATTTTGCTTACTCCTGCCTCTGAATGTCCCTCATAGTATTTCTCATTGATTAGTGTGGCACTTATTGGTGTGAAATGACTCATCAACTAAGGTCTCCACTGCTGGTTTTTGCTAACAGAATGCTTTTAATCTTTAGTAGTTTCCTTTTTTAGTCAGTTTTTCTTCCACAGCAGGAAACTCAGTGAGCCTGAAGTAAGAAAAGTGCTGACAATGATGTCAGAACTTCAATCAAGGCCCCTTGGCAAGGCGGTCAGATAGTCAAGCGAGGTGTGGTTTCATTTCCAAAATACTGTTCCTGTTCTTCAACTGAGATAATAATTGCTGAGCAACACTTCAGGTTTATCTGCATTCTATGCTCTCATGTTTCTTATTTGTTTTGCTGTCAGTTTGATGAAGGCCTGACTTTTCAGCTAATGATACTACGCAGATGGTGATAGTAGAGGATTACCAATGGATTTCAGTGAAGTACCTTGTTTTGAACACTAAAATATTTTTAAGCATGCTTGGCAGCCCAAGGAATTGATAGCTTGATACAAACCCTTCTCCAATCCACCATCATTGTCGAGTAGTAAGTAGTGGAAGCCACAATTCCCGCATGGCTGCTTGTCAGACAAAATGAAACGGCTTGGAGTTTTTGCTCACTAGGCTCCTGTGCACAACTTTAGCAAACAAATAAGGATGGCCCATGTCTAAATTTCCAAAGCATCTCCATTTCTTGCCCATGGATATAGGTTTTCTCCATAATTTTGTGAAAGTAATTACAAGATTTGGGCAGTTCAATTTCCAGCACTAATTCCAACACTGAGCTCTCGGCCTAAGCTCACTAAAAACACACTTTCTTTTACTTTTAATCTACAAAAATACTACAGCTTCATTGTTAGGCATTGCTGCATTTAGCAAATGCACAGGACTGTCAGTGGTATCTGAAAACAAGAACTGGAGAGTAAGATATCTGAATGGACAGGGTTCCTCAAATAAACTTTTGATGCAGTCTGAGGACACAACCATGAGAGCTCACCCAGCCTCTGGAAG
The DNA here is from genome assembly GCA_013400115.1 of Rhinopomastus cyanomelas. Classification (NCBI taxonomy): domain Eukaryota; kingdom Metazoa; phylum Chordata; class Aves; order Bucerotiformes; family Rhinopomastidae; genus Rhinopomastus; species Rhinopomastus cyanomelas. Next base: position 47,761 of record VXBP01004472.1, read on the forward strand.
ACACTTTAAGAACTTCCTTTTTTTCTCACTTTTTTAGATGAGAAATTCTCAGTAAGCTCACCGTTCCATGTCATCCTCTAGAAATTAATTTGCCTTTCTAAGGAGGGCAAACATCAAGTATCTCTCTGGAGCAAGAGAAGCATTTGTGTTTGTCCTGGAGGATGATAATCTATCTGGAGAAGAATAATCTTTGCTCCTTTAGGTTCCACTTTGGGGGCAAAAACATTTCAGATAGTCAACAACAAATGTAAAACCAGGCACAGACATAACAAGAAACTGCAGCTTCTGGAAAAGCTCTGGATGTGAAAATGGACAAGGTAGAAAATCAATTGTGTTGATGGATAGGTTTTTTATTTAGATTTACCTTCCAGGGCCTGATTTCCAATCAGCTTATCAAGATTAAGGTATTTCCTGTCCAAGACATAACCAAACACCCTTTTTTCTGTTTTAATAAGCAAAATATGTTATAATTAGCGGGCCACAGCTCAAACTCTAAAATTCAAGTTTTAAGCAAAATCAGATGTAAAAGCAAAGAATATTACACTACTTTTATTGTGTTTGACTGCAAATTGAGATGTCTGTCTGGACACCTCATTTACTTCAGTACATTAGGGATTGGAAGGAACCTTGAAAGATCATCTAGTCCAATCCCCTGACACAGCAGGATCACATAGAACAGATCGCACAGGCACATATCCAGTTGAGTTTTAAACTTCTCCAGAGAAGGAGACTCCACAACCACCCTGAGCAGCCTGTTCCATTGCTCTGTCACCCTCATCGTGAAGAAGTCCCTTCTGATATTTATATGGAACCTCCTATGTTCCAACTTACACCCATTGCCCCTTGTCCTATCACTAGATGACATTCAGAAGAGCCTGGCTCCATCCTCCTGATACCCACCCTTCAAATATTTATAAACGTTAATGAGGTCACCACTCAGTCTCCTCCAAGCTCAAGAGACCCAGCTTCCTCAGCCTCTCCTCATAAGGGAGGAGGTGCTCCACTTCCTTCATCATCCTTGTTGCTCTATGCTGAACTCCCTCCAGCAGCTCCACATCGCTCTGAGGGGCCCAGAAATTTGCTTTACACATTGGGATAACTCCACTGTGTGAGACGGTGTCAGATTAGTACTTGCATGGGAGAACTACATGAAAGGCTAAGTAACTCAGGTATGAGTAAAAACAAATCAGCTGAAAATAAACTTAGTTTAATCTTTCTTTCTTGGTTTAATAATGTGTTCTGCAGGTTTTCTCTCAACACCCTTCTAAAAGAATGGTTTCTAAAAAAATTAAAATTGCCACCTTATTAAAAAAAATAGAAAAACAAAGAAAAAAAAGATCATAGTGACAGTGAAATCTAATCCAAAAGCAAATGTCAGCCCTGCACTTAGACAGGTTTATCTCAAGGCACTTTCGTAGCATGCCATAATCTCACTATTATTTAGAATTTACAAAGTGACAATGCAGGCAACAAACTGACAACTGTTCATCCTTTCTAAGTTTGTTTTATTGGGTAACAATAAGATAGAGCGTGGTTGCATAGGTAAATGATGACAGTGTTTCTCACTATCTAAGAGACACAGAAAAGATACTTGGAAAGGAGAATTGCTCATGTTCTCTCAATGTCAGCCACAGCAAAGCTGCTTTGATTCAATATTGGAAGGAAAACAGATTTGTCAGGGGAAAGGAGTATTCTGGCTTCCTTGACCCATTTGTGGGAGGCTGAAATGGCTTCTCTATTGGTTAGACATGGCCACATTTCCTTCAAGGCAGCAAGGCTAAAAAAAGTCCACTTCCCTTTTTAACAGCTCACCACCATGATCTAATTGTCCAGTGAATGGGATCCCAGTACACATTACACAGGAATGCTGGTTGTTTACTGGTTCAAGAGCTCACCATACAAAGTAGTTAATTTCAAAAGTGAATACCATCACTTTGATATCCATTGCTTCTTGGCTTTGTATCACAGACCTTTTTTCTCTTTACAATCAGCTTTCAAAGTAATGGCAGCATCAGCTGGCAGGTAAACACAGATATGCTAAATTTTTTTAAGTCACAACCATCCTTTGTTCATCCTCTACCCTTCGTGCAAGACTGTTTTGAGAGACAGACTGAAAAAAGACAGGGGATGAGACAAACTGCAAAAAAGTCTTCTAGTGAAAATGAGCAAATGATGTAAAGCTTGGGAAAAAAAATCATGCCACCACTATTATGTCTGGGTGGGGAGGAGATGCCTTCAGACAGGAAGGGTGTAATGGCATGGAACTACATCATGTACATAGATAGCTTTGATCAAACCACCTCAGAAATACAGAGAAATGTGGTCATGCTAATGCGTGATCATTCAAAGCAAATATGCTAGTAGTTCCTCATATTCTGCAAATCAGCCAAGTAGTATCCATTCTAAAATTATTCTGGAAGGAAAGGCGGTGTATCTATCACCTCCCACCACTGCCTTTGGCAGCAATGCGTAGCTGAGTGACAGAGCCAAAGACTGGGAATTAAGAATACAGATCTGAAAATTATGCCAGATCCCTCAAGCCTCACTGTAACAATTTCACAACAATCTAATTCCTCTGCTTAAATTATTCAAGCAGACAGGGAGAAAAATGCATTCAGAAGTTTCATATAGGTTCTCTGTATAGAAAGGCAGAAGAAAATAATTGTAAGCATAGAGACAAACACAATGGTCTTCCTCAAATGTTACATGACCTGTTACTTTTTCAAGTCACAAACTCACAGAATCAAAGAACATTACGGATTAGAAGGGACTTCAAAAGATCATCTAGTCCAATCCCTCTGCCACAGCAGGATCACCTAGATTCAATCACACAGGAACATATCCAGGTGGGTTTTAAATGTCTCCAGACAAGGAGACTCCACCACCTACCTGAGCAGGCTGCTACAGTGCTCTGTCACCCCCCACTGTAAAAAAGTTCCTTCTCATATTGATGTGGAACCTCCTGTGTTCCAGCTTACAACCATTGCCCCTTGTCTGTCATTAGATGACACTGAGAAGAGCCTGGCTCGATCCTCCTGACACCCACCCTTCACATATTTATAGACATTAATGAGGTCATACCTCAGCCTCCTCTTCTCCAAGCTAAAGAGACTCAGCTCCCTCAGACTCTCCTTATAAGGGAGGTGGTCTATTCCCTTCATCATCCTTCTGGCTCTGTGCTGGACTCTCTCCAGCAGTTCTGTGTCCTTCTGGAGCTGAGGAGCCCAGAACTGGACACATTATTCCAAATGTGGTCTCATCGGGGCAGAGTAGAGGGGGAGGAGAACCTAACTCAATCTGCTAACCAACCCACTTCTGATACTTCCCAGGATGCTTTTTGGTCTTCTTGGCCACAAGAGCACATTGCAGACCTTTGATCATCCTGTTGTTCACTACGATCCCCAGGTCCCTTTCTCCTATGCTGCTCTTCAACAGGTCAGTCCCCAACCTATACTGGTACCTGGGGTTATTCTTGCCCAGACACAAGACTCTACACTTGTCCTTGTTACAGTTCATTACATTTCTCCCCACCCAGCTCTCCAGCCTGTCTAGGTCCCACTGAATGGCAGCACAGTCTGCTGGGGTGTCAGCCACTCCTCCCAGCTTTGTGTCATCAGCAAACCTGCTGACAGTGCACCCTAATCCCTCATCCAAGTCATTAATCAATAGATTGAATAGGACTGGTCCCAGTATTGACCTTTGGGGGACTCCACTAGATACAGGCCTCCAACTAGACTCTGTCCCATTGACCACTACTCTCTGGCTTCTATCCTGCAGCCAGCTAATGATCCACCTCACTAGTCTATTTTCCAGATCACACTGCATCAGTTTTGGTTGCAAGGATGCTGTGGGAGACTGTGTCAACCAAATCCTCTTGATTGAAATGGTAACCTGTTATTTTTTGCAGCCATTAATTTAAACATGAGCTGACTCATCTCCAGTATTTCTCTACTATCTATTATCAATTATGTGTGTGCAAGAAACACTGTTAATGGGTTGGTAAAGAAAAAAAACCTGCATTATCTTTCTGTTGTAGCCCCTTTATCCTTGGTGATTACATTAACCTGCAAGAAACCAGCAAATGCTCCAGCAAACTTGTTCCACTCCATAATTCTTCTCAGTTCTCACAGGTCATTGCAACTCTCTCCCTGGAAGATTGAGAGGCCAGTAATAATAGGTACAACGTTAGAGCCTGAATCTATAGCCTGAGAACCTGGCCTGAGAAAGGTATTGCAGAAATAATTCCTGAGTTCAGCAGCAGGTAGACTGATGCTGGAAGGCATTAGCTTAGACAAGTATGCAGTCAGCCTGTACTGAAGGTGACAGGCACTTATTGTTAATGAGGAGTCTCACAGAGCAGGTTGAGTTTAAGAATCCTAGTATTTGGAGACATTAGAGAAGCCCACTTACCTATAGAACAGGTACTTTGGAAAGAAAGCTCAGCCTGCCTAGGCCATCTTCCTGACTTCTGTTTCTTCTGCTGGTCCTCAGGAGAGAACTTAGACCAGACACACTCTTGGATCATTGATGTCCATTGCCAACCACTGTCAGTTCTGAAAGCAAGATGGATCTGGATGGGTCAGATCACAAGAAGCCTTAGTGAAGGACCATCTAGCTCAGAAGCAGCATGATCAAGTGCATGCATGGTTGTGTAGTACACCAAAGTTTTCATAGAATCATAGAATGGCTTAAGATGGAAGCAGCCTTAAAGGTCATCTTTTTCTAATCCCACTGCCAGTTCTCTCAGCCTGTCTTCACAGAAGAAGTGCTCCAGCCCACTGGTAATCCCTGTGGCCCTCCTCTGAACTCACTCCAACAGTTTCATGTCCTTCTTGTATTGGGGGCTCCAGAACTGAACAGAGTACTCTAGATGACGCCTCATCAGAGTGGAGTAGATGGAAAGAATCACTTCACTTGACCTGCTGGTAACACTTCTTTTGATGCAACCCAGAATATAGTTGGTCTCCTGGGCTGTATTTACACATTTTCAGCTCATGTTGCCCTTCTAATCTACCAACAGCCCCAAGTCCTTCTCCTCAGGAATGCTCTCAATACACTCACCACCCAGCATGTATTTAAACTCGGGATTACACCAAGTCGGATGTGTGACCTTGCACTTGGACTTGTTGAACTTCATGCACGGGCCCAGTTCTCAAGCATGCCAGCATCCCTCTGGACTGAATGGTATGTTTTAGCTATATTTGAGTGAGAGTGATAAAGTAAATTTAATAAATGCATTAAACCCACAAGGCAGGGAAGACTCTCAGTCATGCCACTTCCTTTCAGTACCAAAGATTTAGAATAGCCCACACAATGTTCCTCACATCTCATGACAAAGATGACCTTCGGATAAGCATCGGACAAGTCACAGGCACCACAGCTTAGCCATGGCATTAACTGAAGCATGACCTGTGACTTCACTAGGGAAAAAGTTGCTCTTCTAGCTTAATTAAGGAAACCACCTTTCCTCCTTTGTCAGCATGCTGCCATCTGGGATTCTCCTGTGGAAACGTGGAAGTTCAAAGGACTGTTATGCTTTACCTCAGTTTGTTTCTCCCAGATTTAATGGTACTATATTTGTTAGCCTTTTTTTTCACCCTGCTAATCACATATTTCATTGCAGGCAGAGCAGCAGTAGAGCACTTTGGAAGTTAACAACACCTGATCAAATAAACAGATAGATGATCTGAAATAATACCCTTTATTAACAGAAGACAAACAAGTGCATACACATAAAAACATGATGCAACAGTTAGGCTACAACTTAGGAATTACACGTTTTGATATAAAGGAAAATCTGTCTTCTGTAATGTCTTTAAATGTAGACTTTGCTGTCTTATTCTGTGCTGTGAAAACCTTTAGGCAAACAGCTTGCATTGCAAAGGGCCATCAGAACAGAGTGAATTTAGGCTGCAAGGGAATGTGGGATCTCTGAGGCTGACTTCTCACTCCTTGTGATCACATTGTGATCACCTGAATGTGACACATGGCCTCTGATTCATCTGACTTTGCAACCAAAAGATTGTTTACATACTCAACCCATTGGAAAATGTACAATTGGATTTACAAGATTTGTATTTAAAAGGCCATGAAATCTTCAGCATTATAGAGGTCCCTAGTTGCTTACCTGTTGGACTCCATTAGCTACAAAAACATCCTCTCACATAGTCACTGAACATTAGGGGTTGGAAAGGACCTCAAAAGATCATCTAGTCCAATCCCCCTGCCACAGCAGGATCACCTACACCAAGTCACACAGGAACATATCCAGGTGAGTTTTAAATGTCTCCAGGGAAGGAGACTCCACAACCCCCCTGGGCAGCCCGCTGTACAGTGCTCACCCTCACTGTAAAGAAGTTCCTTTTCATATTTATGTGGAACCTCCTATGTTCCAGCTTACACCCATTGCCCCTTATCCTATCACTACACAACATAGAGAAGAGCCTGGCTCCATCCTCCTGACACCCACCTTTCACATATTTATAGACATTAATGAGGTCACCCCTCAGTGTCCTTCTCCAACCAAAAAAGACTCAGCTCCTTTAACATAAAGCCTTAACATTTTACAGATTGTTTTTACTGGTTAAGTATCTTGGCCTAGGGGATCTATTGTTTTACCTGATATGCTGTGATATATCTGGTAGTATCTACTGGAGAGCAATCCTGTGGAAAGGGACTTGGGGATACTGGTGGATGAAAAACTGGACATGAGCCACCAGTGTGCAGTCACAGCTCAGAAGACCAATCACATTGTGGACTGTTCAACCTGGAGAAAAGAAGGTTCCAAGGAGACCTTCTTTTCACCTTCCAGTACTTGAGGGGGACCTACATGTAGGCAGAGGAAGGTCTTTCCAAGAGGTTTTATACAGATAGAACAAGGAAAAATTGGTTCAAGCTGGGAAAGAGTAGTTTTAGAGTGGATATTAGAAAAAAGTACTTTCATGTGAAGGTGGTTGATTGCTGGAATGAACTGCCCAGGGAGGTGGTGAGGGACCCACCCCTGGAGTCATTTAAGGTCAGGTTTGGTGAGGCTCTGAGTCACCTGACCTAGGTAGAATTGTTCCTGTGTATGGAGGTTGGACCAGGTGACTTCTAGAGGTCCCTTTCAGCCTAGGGCATTCTATGATTCTATGATATAATAATGTAGATTAGACAAATAAAGGACCTAAAATATCAAACTTAAATCCTGATCTCCATTGATCCTATTAGGCATTTTCACAGCACATTAACATGTCATTCAACCAGAGAACCAGAGAAATAAAGCAAAGGGTCACATACTACAAATGCCAAAGTGACAGGAGGCACCACCAGGTTATATACAAGGGAGTTTAAGCAATTAAGAATAAGCAGTTGTTTCTTAACAAGAGAATATGCACTATTCACAAGAAGTAGTTCAATCAGCATCTCCAACTAAGCTGTAAAGAAATATTCCCCTTAGCAGCCAGTCATAATGGATGAGAGAGTCTGTCAGCTTTTAACTATGTTAGCAATATCACACTTATCTTGATTTGTACCAGCTGAAGATCTAAACACTACAATCCCCAGTGATCTGCCAAAAGGTCAAACTTCTTTTGTTCTTCTTTCAAAATACTTTTTGTGGGAAAGAATAGTGGTTTTCAGGCATTTTGCCATGGTGATGGCAAAAATCCACTAAGGAAAAATTCAGGATGTTGTCTGTCCTAGGAGTACAGTCATACTTTTTTCTACTTTTCTCCTTAAAACTGTTCAGTTTGCATACAGGAATGGACATAGTAAGAGCAGGATCAGTTTTGGGAACAGTCACAGACATGTCAATCTTTGCATATGGTTACTCACAGAATGTCTGAATGTATTACATAACTCCCATTTTTGTCTGAAACCAATGAGTACTTTGATTATTTACGGAAGACTCTCAGATGCCTTTTATCTTCTCCATTTGTAGTTTCTCTCACCCTTGGACTTCTCTAGTGCAGATCTTAGCTTTCCAGAGGGAGAAAAATAGGTATACTTTTGGAAGCTGTCATTGTCTACTCCTGTAAGTGATGGAGAGGTTGCTCTTAAGCAAAGCAAGACGATAGACTTTGGTTGAGAGCTGGTTGCCTCCTTCAGCGATAATATTCACCAGGAAACAAATACAGATAAAATTAGTATCAAATCTACTCCTGAATGAGAGCTCTTGCATCAGCACTGATTTGTGAGCTGCCATGACCTCAGGAAGACACCCCTGTATTCACAAGCATACAGTTTGTCATGAGGCTTCTTCCTTGTGCTATTCTTAAAGTTACTCCAAATGAACATACAATGATACCGTTTCTCTCATTAGACACTTAGTGTGCTTTGACCAGTAGCTACAATTATGGAATAGAAGGAAGATAAGCTTAAAACCTATTTTTCCCCCCAACTAGGTTAACACAAGTACAGATGAAGTAGTGTTTAAAAAAAAACTATTTAAAAGCATGCATAATATTCCATGTCTGTTATTAAGACACTCACACTCAGGCTGAACAGATTAATAGGACTGAACTGACACAAAAGAAATATGACAATGCACTTCTTTGCGGGATTCCACATCCACGTTGTACTCTTCATCAAGGCAAGTGGAGAATTACTTCATTACAATGCCTTTGTTAAAGCACAGACACAGTTCCGAACAGTGTTGTTCCACACACACCCACTTGTTTCATCTATCCAGACACTGGATATCTGTATAAAAGGAGGACAACTGTTGTAATTTACCACATATTTATATTAGCACCATCTTCTTTTCAAACAGGCATCATGTTTGTTACTACAAGCACAATGCAGATTGCTGGCATTTGACAGTTACTATCTTCCTAGGGCTGCAGAGAGGTAAATGCATCAGTACAGCTGATGAGAGCAGAGGGGATTATTTAACCTGCACAGGCTAGGAACTCAGCATTCCTAAAAAGGCATCTTACATGCATCATCTACACCACCACAACTGAAGCCCGCTTTTGTGGCTTTGGCAAGCCATTTCTTTGTTCCATGTCTAGGTCTTAACATTGCTGTCATAGAATCATAGAATCATTACGGATTAGCAACCTGCATGATCACCCAAGACAGTGCAAAGAGATGCAACTTATTATCTCCTCAGGAGATTACTGAAGAATTGTCATGCTTGAAGTTAGGCACAGTGGTACATTTTCCATCTGAAAATCACAATCAGAAGCAAAGACATGTCAGCAAAGCCATTTTCAGATCAAGCATACTAATACAGAGCTGGAAAAGGCTTCTTATCAGCAATCATTTTGCGTGGGTAGTGAGATATTCCAGACAGACATACATACATCATGAACATCAATTATCAAACACACATACAAACAGATGCACGCTTGCACACACACGAACACTGAACTGATTTGCTATTTGTCTAATAAATCTGAGTAGTTCATAACCAAGTGATTTTAACGGCTGCCAAAACCAAGAAGTCTTGCCATGGCAAGGTATTCAGCAGAAGAACAGAACGCTGAGTACAAAAAGGGATTAAGTTTATAAAAAAGCAGTTTCAAATGTCTTTGCTTTGGATGAAAGCTGTAGTCTCCTGAAATGAAACCTACTACTTTCAAGACTGGTCTTAGCAAAGACTCATATCAAATTTGAATGAAGCAAAGAAAGATGTCTACACAACTTGCTCTTGATATTCTGAGAACCTTCCTGGTACCTTGCAACATGCATAGAAGCGACCCTGTCAGGTTTTTGCTATGCAGCATATACATATCTCTTGGATCTCTACCAGGTTTCATGTTGCCTGTAGCAACATGTTGTCTGAAGGTTCATTTAAAGACATGCTATATTTTGTTGGAAGCTTGAATGGAAGGCTCTCACCTGACTCAGTAGGGAGACCTTGCCTAATTTGATTTTTATCATTATATAAGTCATTTTTACATCAGAGAAAACAGCAGAGTGGGAAGAATCTTTCAATTCTGGGAGAGGGCTGGGAGAGGAGAAGGTGTGCTCACAGATCAAGCTATCACACTTGCACATGCTGTGTTGGTGATGACAGGACATGGAAAGAAATATTAGCACAATGGCGAGCTGCCAGGTCCACCCACAGCTCAGAACACTAGCTCCACTTAGTGAGGTGCACCATTGTTGAACACCAGTGTTTCATGCTGCAAACCAAGCACCGCAACGTAAAAATGCCAGTGCAGATACTTCCATAGTCTATGTGGAGTAATTTGTAATCTGTGGAAGACATACGGTGTGGCTGACACAGGTTTGTTACTAGCTGTACACATCCACATTTACACCATTTCCAGCTGTTTGCCATGCTATGCATTTTTCTGTCCAGTAATTCAGACCAAGTATCGCATGCTTTCTTATTACAGGACTCATTCTTAATCTCATTTTTCTGCTTGGTTTCCATGTAGACAAACAGACCTTATTTTAGTTTATAGAATCATAGAATCACAGAACCATTAGGGATTGAAAGGGGCCTCAAAAGATCATCTAGTCCAATCCTTCTGCCACAGCAGGATCACCTACACCAAGGTGCACAGGAACACATCCAGGCGGGTTTTAAACATCTCCAGTGAACGAGACTCCACAACTCTCCTGGGTAGCCTGTTCCAGTGCTCGGTCACCCTCACTGTGAAGAACTTCCTTCTGATATTTATGTGGAACCTCCTGTGTTCCAGCTTACACCCATTGCCCCTCATCCTATCACTAGAGGACATTGAGAAGAGCCTGGCTAGTTGTCTCCTTTAACACTAGGTTGGCCTGAAATATTCTTGTATTTGAAAAGCAGTTTTAAAAAAATTAAATAAATCAGGTTATAGGAAAAAATGCCTCGGACACATGTCACATTATGACACATTATGATGTATCTCACCCATTTCCGTCAGCCCATTTTACATCACCATTGTAATTAATTGGATTGTGACCAATAAGATAAGAGGTTTGGAAATTTCCAAATTCAAGAGGTTGTTTCTTTTTCCCTTAATGAAAAAACAAAACCAAAACCAAACAATCCCCACCACATCTGCACACTGCTCAGTGAAGGAAAAAAGAGAAAAATATAAAGAATAGAGCTCAATCTACATATTTCAGATGGCAATCCAGCTGTTCTTCATGACTGTGAGAACAATTACATGACACAGTATGAACTGAGCCAACCTTCACACAACCTTCTTGTCTCTCTTGCTTCAACATTGCGCTAGTTATTCCTCAGACTCATTCTGCTGGATGGTTTAAACCTCATCAATACTGCTGTCCTCCATGATCTGCCTCATCCCTTTAACAGTGCAAATGAATGCAATTTATAGCCTGAGATGTTTTCAAACAACCCACCGCCCACAATGATCACTTAGGAGCCTTTGGGTGCAAATTCCTGTGACTGATCATATATACAACTAGCACTGGTTCCTCAGGAGTGCTAACAATACCACTTAGCTTAGACATCATGTGAAAACTTGCTGAGGGTGCACTGAGTCCTCAGCTCTATGTTATTGATGAAGATAGATAGATATATATATATAGATATATATACA
>VXBP01004473.1:2405-19542 GCA_013400115.1 Rhinopomastus cyanomelas
TTCTGGGTACAACTATTTAGTTTTAGAAAAATTGACTGCCAACTACCAGGCAGCTCTGGCTTTTATGCATTGGGGGGTGGGGGTGGAGAATTGTTAAATCTGCCTTAATATTTATCTCTACAGAGTACTGGTTAATATAGTGGACATATGCAGCCTGAGTCCACACAAATAAATATAGTTTGTGGCACCAGGCACTACATATTGTCTCTTCCTTGTACAAAAGAAATGTGTGTGTACTTAAATTTAAATAGGGCTTTACACAGATTTCCCATGTTGTTCCTGATGCTAATATGCATATAGTTGTGCATAGTTTGTCAACTTCTCCAACGTTATTCAGTCTAACCTGTTGCGTCTATGTCCATAAAGATCTTGCCTCACACAATATATTCTCAGTGAGGTTTATTCCTTTTTATGAACATCTTTGGTTTCTTTGATTATACTGTTTTCTCTTCTTTAAACATTGCCATAAGACTAAATGTGTTGAGTATCTCTGACAAAACTGCTGATGTCTGCATGTATCTGGATACACTTTATTTTGTTGGCTGCATGGCCTGCCCAAAAACTTCAGAATTATTTTTATCCTGAGACCATACTGAAAATACAAACCTTCTCACACAGTGAGAATTTTGTGGGGGAAATCATGCTCTACAAAAATATAAAGGGTAATGAACTGACTTGCCCACTTAATTTTCTGTTTTATCAAAGCAACAGCACTTTATAGCCCCAGGCACTTTTCAGGCATATCTCTTTTCAGTTATATATAGCATATAAAAACATAAACAAACCCATCTTCTTCACTTCTGCTACAGCATTCCAAATTACCTGGATGTCATTCTTATCCTCACTTTCTGAGCATCATTCACTGTCTTCTTTCAGAATGTTAAGTCAGTAGTTGTAGGTGAATGGAATATCTTCTTGCTCATTTGATAAGGATTTGGAGCAAGATCTAAACTATGCTTAGGGCAAAGCCCAAGTGAAATTGTTTGGTCTGGGAGAGTGAAATGTTTGAACCAGATGCTGAGGCAGCTGAGAACAGCTGCTCAACAGACCGTTTGCCTTCTTGTGTATAGGATACTCTAGTATAGATTTCAACACTGACTTCCTTCTGTCTGTTTTCAAACTTTCATTTAATTATTATTCTTCTCTTAAGATATATAGTGTCTGTATGTAGCCTATACACACTTTACTGCAGCAAGACACCAAGTCCTGACAAAGGATGACCTAGATCTTGGAAGTTTGCCTGTGAGCCAGATCATTTCTTTTTGCATGAAACCAGAGTAAGGGGATCCTACTGAAAATGTTGTAATCTTACTTTGGGCTGGCCTTAACTACCTTCCTAAATCAAGATTGGTATCCAGAAAAGTGATGGTACTTCGGCCTTTCCTGTGCAAAGCAGTCTGTGAATTGAATGATAATTTTGCATAAAACTCCTTGATCCCAGGATGTTCAGACACAGAAGTCAAAGGGTGGGTACTGGTACCAAGTTCTGATATAGATATCTATATAGAGAGATGTATATACATAGATGTATTCTGTTATATATGTGTGTACTGAGTATGTAGCCCCAGGCAGCAATATCTTGTGCTAACAGCTCTCATATCATAGTATGTATGTACCTTTTTACTGGAACAAACTTGTTTAAAACAAGGAGGGAGTTGAGGGGTGGAAGCTGTGCACGTATTGAAGACTGCTTTGGGATTGTTTTATACCCACATAGATTTCTAGTAACCATAATATTCTGCATATATATGCCGTATGGTTAGCTAAAAATTTCCACTTTGATTGGGTGCAGAGTGCGCTACCATGGAAGAGGCTCGACAGAAAAAGCTTTAAAGTGTTCTAACATTCTACTTCCATCAATATCACTGTAGGCAGTGTGAAATACCTGCTAAATCAAGTTAAATCTTCATAATCCTGTTGTAATTATGAAGTTTCAAATTATCTTGAGGAATGGAAAGTCTTGCAGTTAACAGAAAAATAAAGTTCATGCCAAGAACATGTGTTTCTAGTTCTTTGGGACAAGCTGCTTGACTTTTGGTTTCAGCTTTTCTGTTTGTTTGTCTTTTATTTTTGGGGTTTTTTTAATGAAACATCATCTGAGATGTTTAAGCTGGTAGTAATCCCTAAGATTCAATAAAAAAAAAGAAGAAAGGGGGAAAATTCCACAAATTTTCATGATTGTGTAGATATCTGACTTTATAATCTCCTGAGTATATGCCGCAAATAAGTGGGCTGTAGATCAGAGGTGTCACCTTCTTTGTAGATCATGTAACTTGAGGCTTCCTTTCATTCTGTCACAGTAAACCAGGCATGCAATTCATTCTTTTGTTTGAACAGTTGGTCTTCTAATTAAGAAGCAGGTGACTATTTTCTTCACCAAATGGTTCATCTTTTGCATATCTTTCTACTTCCCATGAGGGCAATACATATTGAAATGTGGTATGTTGGATGCCCAAACAGGAAAGCAAATAACCCTGGAACAGAGGGAGCTGTAAAGGAAAACGATGCAATTGTCAAAGCAGCTCCTCCTTGCTTTCTGTAAGATACAGAATGATCCAGCAAACTGGATTGCATCTCTGTAGCTGAGCTGGTGCTCATCATAGTACAAATGATATCTGTTGTTGGTCTTACTAGATGTTGCAGGGATGGGCTTATAAATCCTAAACAGAAATCAAAACAAATATGAAGCAAATTCAGGAGTAATGCACTCCAGCCCGTTGGAAGAGAGCAGGCATGCTGAGCACCCACTAGTCATTGTGCAGGTATGAAGTGATGTTGCCTAAGAACTCAGGCTGGAAAATGGTTATGTGATAAGGAGATAATCAGACCTCTGGAAATGTCTGATGTAACATCCTGTGAATAAATATATGTAAGATGCTTTATTTTTTTAATCCTAAATTCTCAAATCCTCTTGTGATTGCCAGACTGCTAACCGTCAATGTGTGTGACATGTTCTTGTTTTAAAGAGGAAAAATGTGAGTTCCACAGGTAATACTTAACTTTCCTAAGAAGACCAGCAGTAGAGTAGGCAATGTAAGAGACTTACCCTGAATACCTTTCCTCTACAGGTATGTGTGGTTCAAGTCTGTGTGTTACTGATCTGACAGGAGCATCCTTGCATCTACTCCCAGGACTGTGTATTCACTAGTGAAAGAAGGGAATACACAAAAACAGCTTTTGTGCTGTGCTGATGATTCTATCTATATGCACAGTTCTCACTCCTCAGTTCAGATAAGCACACTCTAGTTCATCCTTTTCTCTTGCTTATTGGTCATCATCTTTGGCTCCACCACTTGTTTTACATGAACGTTGTTTGATGTGACAATGCTGTTTTCTGAGCAGTGGGAGGTCACAAGCTGGGCTGAAATGCCAGTTCTAGGATTACTAAAAGTTCATACTATGCATTGTTTCAGAACAATATGAATGGGAACAAAGGCCGTTACCAAATCAGCAATGGAATCATCCCTCCACACTTAAGCCTCCCTGGCCTATTCAAAAACCAGCTCAGAAAGACAAATTAAATTTGAAAGCAGGGAGAAGCAGCGGGGAAATACGAAGTTTGGAGTAGATACTGTGGCATGTATGGTCTGTTATTTTAATTCTGTGGNTAGACTAATAAAACAGGCAAAGTTTAGGGAGAAAAGTCCTTCCATTTGATCTCTTGTATAAATACATACTACTCTGAAATGTGTGTATTAATTCTAGAAATGGAAATCAAAAGGATATTTTTAAAAAATTTTTTTTTATGCACTGATAAATACAACTATAAAATGGCAGCAACAAAGTACTAGAAATTCAGCATCTTTAATAAAAATTGAAGGTGAAGAAGGAGGAGGTTCTGGCATGAATTTTCTGAACACTGAGGTTTCGGTGTGCTCTTTGCTTACTCATCCCTTATTTGTTGTGAGCATTGGACCAGAAAGGAATTAAGTGGTGGTTATTGCAGGAACATTTGATGATTGCCAGACCATCAGGTTGTATACCACAGAGAGAGATTTCACAGTGCTTTGAGGGTCCAGGAAGTGTTGTCTGATGCCCACTTTGGTCCATTTAGTGAACCATCCAGTACAGGAAAATGACAAAACTTATGAGATAATGAATCTGAAACTACATGTACCCAAATGGAAATAATGAAAATGAGAAAGATCACATTTATTTTTGGAAGCTTGAAAACCTATGTATTTTTATTGGTGATTTGTATCTGTGGCCCTCTGCAATAAATTGTGCTCTGACAGTGTCTTTCTGACATAGTCTCTGTTTTCTGTGTCTTACTGGACTGAATTCCACAGTGAAAAGGCAGAGGGAAGGCTAGCATCTCTCATACTCAAATGTGTATTGGGACAGTAAAATTCCAACACACAGCAGCAGCAAAAGGCAGTTCTATTTGGTCTCAAGCTCCAGACATTGCTCTGATTAAACAATATACAGCACCAACCTGAATTAGGTATTTATTAATAGAATGAAACTGTGTTAGATGGATTACAAGGAGAGTTAAAAATAGAAAAAAAGAATTAAAAAACACCCCAGGAATTGGTTTAAGAAACTGGAAGAGAAAGAGCGGAAACAAGAGATAAACATGCAAAGTCAGCAGATTCAGAGGAGTAAGTCTTGCTACGTCTGAATTAAACTACTAAGGAAAATACACTACACCTCAAACATTCTGTAATGAGAACCTGATATCAGGTTCAAATATCTTGTGTTGTTTTTGGAGTGGTCTCCTGAAGTAGTACAAACATACACATATCTGTGCAGCCTGTTTTATATTTCCGGCACGTTCAACATGAGTTTCTGTTAAACCTGATAAAACTCCTCTTTGAGAAGGCTACTTGGTGGATGTGTTTCTGTGGTTCTTTAATAGGTATGGCACCAGCTGTCCATGACATTCTAGCAATGTACTCATATGACTATAGTGTTTTATTCCTTTAAAATTAGTGATTTTGAAAGACACTTGGAGGCTTCCACGGTAACTATAAATATATGTGATTAAAAATGGTGTGTTTGTGCATCTGTGTACCTGTGCGAAAAGTAGTATTTGTTACTAGTCCATCTTTTTACAAAAAAATCCATGTTCTTCACCTTTCCTTAAAAAAAATCTGGTGGTAGACAACTGAGTTTTCTTACCTTGTGAGAACAACTGCAGAAGAGTCAGCTGTAATGCAGCATCTGGAGGGGAGGAAAGACACTCCTAAGGGTGGTGGGGGTGCCTGTGTTCAGCTCATTGGCACACAGCTTATATCCAGACTCTTAATCATCACACAGAAGTTATGCTGATGGCAGGGAGGCACAGAAAATGTTGCTTTTCTCATTGGCCTTGACAATCACACAGTGTCTCTGACTGTGACGTTAACTGGTGCTTTAAAAAAAGAGACCCCTTTTCTCCTTGTTATTTCCTAAACTTTAACTGGTCATTGAAATTATGGACTTAATGTACTTTTGTTGACATTTGTAAGGACTGAAGTGGGTAGGATGAGCGTGAATCTTCCAGTGCACTAGTTTTCCATTGAACTGGCTCTTAATACAACGTTATAATGATATCTGTCTTAATTGCTTGCTAACATTTGCTAATCTACATCAACCAGAGTGATATTTTGGAAAGGTCCTACCACTCTATTTGGCTGCATAAAGGAATGATTTCCCCTACAAGCTTTTGTTCTGTTATAATTACGAACAGTCATTTTAAAATGCCTGTAAGTTATTTTAGGGCAGGAAAAAATAAAATGTTGTGACTGTAAATTTCGTTGAGAACAAGTGTTGAAGAAACTAAGTCTTATGATGCTGAAAGCCTCAGACGTTTA
Source organism: Rhinopomastus cyanomelas (assembly GCA_013400115.1). NCBI lineage: Eukaryota > Metazoa > Chordata > Aves > Bucerotiformes > Rhinopomastidae > Rhinopomastus > Rhinopomastus cyanomelas. The sequence continues at coordinate 8,201 of VXBP01004473.1, forward strand.
TAGTAAAAGTAGGATTGTTTACTCTTAAATTGTATTGCATTTAGTGTGTTACTCTGTTACAACACCAAGAATTGATTCATTTTGATAAGCCACTTTAGGAGTCACTTGCCAAGATTAGAAATAAGCAGCTCTAAGAAAATGGAAAATGGTGTTCTGCCTTTGTGTAGTGATTGCCAGTGTTCCTCTGGAATGAGATTTTACCACTGTGCAGATTGTGCCTGGTTTTCTTATCGGACATGTCTGCAGACTTTCTGTTGTTATACCTGCCAGCAGAATGCCTTCATCGATGACTTTTCAATAGTGGTATTGAATGTAGCTGAAAAATCCATGCAAAACAATAACCTAGTCCTGAGTCCTTGTGAGCTTGGATAAAAGCTTGCCTGCAAATCCATCCAGCACAAATGAATTTCAGGGACAAATAGTCAAAGAAAACATAGTGGGTGGTACCAGCAGTAATCGTGCCTTGACCAGGTTTCCTGAGTACAAAAAAATCACTTCAAGGAGAACTTAATGATCCTTCTCTACTGACCGCCACAGACAAAAAGCTGTTCACTCACCTAGAGATCAAACTGCCTTGACTCTTGATTTACATTTGAGGGGGATGGGAAGGATGCTCTGTCCTGGATGCCAGATGTTACTATTATCAGCTACCTCTGTGAAGTACTTTCTGAAAAGCAAGATTAATGCAATTTGGTTTCCAGATACCCATGAAAGCTGAAAAGCAAACTCTAAACTTAACTTTTTTATTTTTTCTTCCTATGTGTTGGCTTTGTTCTTTTCTTACACTGAGCAGTATTTAACAAAATGTTGTGTAGTTCTGTAGCTGATTTGCAGAGCTTAAAAAATGTAAATCTTTGCTCACAGAACACAACAATGTTCTTTGCCTCTGCAAACTTACTACAGGTTTCAGACAAGCTGAAATTCAATTTTAACTACTGATTTTTCAGCCCCCCGAAGAGCAGTGCAACCAAGGTGGAGGGAAGAAGGGCTGAGCTGGTGAGGGAGGGACATTTCAGCACTGGCGGCAGCAATCCGTTGCTGTGGTTGAGGGATTGAGGTAGAGTTGACTTTCTCATCTGCTTGAAGTACGTGCTGGGCTCCAGACAGACTCCAAGGACAGAGTGCCACCTACTGAAACACAACTGCTGAAGACAGTTCTGCAGAGAAGTGTAACACCAGTGGCATCTAGGGCTTGGACAGTAGTAGCTGGGTGGGTTAAAAGAGCCTCAGATCTCCAAAGGTCTATTGCTTTTAATTTTTTAAAAGTTTTTCTATCTGCCTACTGTCTTTTCCCAGTCTATCATAAGTGTTGTTAGTGTGGCCAGCACTGGCCTGACAACTGACTCATTATTTCAGGGAGCAATAAAATAGCTATGAAAATATATATAAAATATCTACAATATAAAATATATACAAAATAGCTATGAAAANCTTGCAGGAGGTCACATGGAGCAGGCAACCTTGACTACATGATTGCAGTTGTTGTAGTGGCAGGAGTGTCACTGTGGGGAGATACAGCTTGCACTAAGAACCTGCGCCAAAACAGAAGGACAGACAAACAGCAGTAAATTAAAAAGTTAATCAGTGGCAAATGAAGAAGCTTGTGAAACTCATAGTTTGTGCAATGTTGTTCCCAGAAAATAAATATCTCACCTGATCTGGTGAGTTCTCTTCATAATTACAAACTATAATAATGAAGGAAAAAACCCACTAATTTCTATTTCAAGTAATTTGTTACTTTTTTCACTAGAGGTTTGTCATTTTCATGTAATTATTCCATGACTTAAGATTCACTTGTATTGATCACCCTTTAATGTATCACATAAACTGGACTATATATAATTTTATTGCTATGGTAGAGAGACAGAGATTATCAGAATGGGAATTTACTAACTGTAAGAAAAGAAAATAGCTAAAACAAATTTTGAAAGGAGATACAATACCTCAGCTGTCTTTCTTGTTGTCTTCTGTACAATGACAGGAGTGTAGCCTCTTTCTCTCAAGACATTTAAAATCTGTCTTGATATGTTCTTGTGCAACTTGGTCTAGGTGATCCTGCTGTGGCAGATGGATTGGACTAGATGATCTTTTGCGGTCCCTTCCAATCCCTAATGTTCTGTGATTACTTACATAACTTGTTTTCACTACACTTGGTGCTATGCAATAAATCAAGAAAGATCATATTTATTCAGAATGTGAGACACCCAACAGAGCAGATAAGGGAAGAGGGAAAAGTGTGAAACAGGGGGCAGAAAATATGTACTATAGGATTCATAATGACCTGAAGATAGAAAAAATCGTATTAAGTCACATAGGATTCAAAACAGAGAAGAGAAATTCTAATTAAAACATTAATCCTTGAAATAACTTTGTTTTATTATTGACAAAATTATCTGACATCAGCATGCCATATATTTACTGCAACGATAAGTACTGATTAAAATCTTTTTAAATATATTAGAGAAGGTGTAGTAGTGTTTATAGGGGACTGAAAATTAAGAATGTATGCCTTTAAAAGCAGTATCAGTGCACTCATGGCTTCCAGAGTGAGGTTCAGTATAAATTAGAAAGTGCTCAGTCCTGAATCATCTGATGTGTCTTGAAGTCTTGTGGGGTTTTCACCATCAACCATACTGACAGCCAAATAGGCTGTTCAGAGAGCTTTGACACCACAATAAATTTACTTCTGATGTTTTTTGTTTCTGTTTTCTACTTTTATAAGACAAGATCATATGCAAAAATGTCCTGTTACATATATACAATCAGGACTGTATAGATATGTGGTTCTGGCTGAAGTGTCCTACAAGCTTAAGCTTGTAGATAATGTGCAGATTAGTCTTTGTTTCTACAGTTGTTCTTATAAATTACCAATATTTGATAAATAAGTCGATTCATACAGGTTATTTGCTAGTAATTGTAACTACTGCTCTTCAGTGACTGTCTGCTCACAGCTTACTTGAATTGTGGTGCTCTCCTCTGTGCCTACCCCTGAATGTTTGAATGTTTGCTACTTCCTTCACAGGAACCAGTGAATTTTAAATGCAAGTGACAGGGGTGAAATCATGAGTGTGAAATCACACACATCCGGCGTCTCTTTGGGGATGCCTCTTTTACTTTACGGATTTTAGAAAAACTGATTTTAAAATGTCTGACTGGTGAGAAGTACATCCTACTTTTCTGTTATTAGCTGTGTTTAACAGGCTTCTCATAATGGTGACTTAGTGCAACATCGACTATTGCTGACCTTTAATAAAGCTACCCAGTACAGAGACAGGTAAGTATCTCTTAAGAAGACCAAATGGCAGACTACTGGTGTATTAGAGCATGTTCTCCTTATCTGACGTGTCCTTTTCTACAGTGTCACTACAGAGATAAGGAAAACCAGGTTTCCAATTACTACTCTTGTCTTCCAAGTAAATGACATTAATTAAAAGATGGGATGAACTTTCCAATGTTACTACATATATAATTGTTTTCTGTGAATCTTTATGGTCAGCATAGTATTACAGTTTGTGCTACAGGATTATAAGAAGTCCTACTTCATTCAGGAGAAAGTGAATAGGATGTAAATAGGTTCATCAACAGGCTGGGTTTTTTTCTTAAAAGATACAATTTTATTGTCAAAATTATTTTGTTTTAGAATTCTATTAACAAGTAATTGAGGGTTTGCTCAGCCATCTAAGCACCTGAGGAAGATGTTGGCCCATTGCCTTCAGTGTCCTCTTTTAAAGGATTTGTTTATTAAATGTTGTACCATTAATGGGAAACTGTGCTCTGAACAGCCAGCACCTGCGCATCTGGGCTGTCACCAGCTTTCTCTTCACTGGCTTTTACTGTGTCCAGTGGCCCCATTTACTTCCAATGCAGAAAGTATGCTCTCATTCTTCCATGAATTTGGAAAGTGAAGAAGGCTTTTTCTACTACTATTCCCCCACTCCACATCAACGTATTCTCCAGAACAGCAACCAAGTTAAAAAACATGGTTTAAACCAAAGCCAAGTTTGTTTTGCCCTTAATACTGTTTAAGATCTGATGTAAAATAAAACCACCAGACCACTAGTTCTTAATAGCCAAAGTGCATTGGAACAGGCTGCCCAGGGAGGTGATTGAATGGCCATCCCTAGACAAGTTTCAAAGTCATATACATATGGAGCTTAGCAACATGGTTTAGCAATGGCCGTGGTACAGTTAAGTTAATGGTTGGACTCTATGATCTTAAAGGTCTTTTCTAACAAGTTTTTCTATGATTCTATGCCCTAAACAGTTCTATGTTTTTATGAAGTTTCATTTGTTATCCTACCAATGACTAACAATATTTTAGCTCAGATCCTTTAGTTATAGGTTATCACTAATCATATAACTGGATAGCTCTGATCATGCAGTTGAATAAGAAGTAAACATTATGATTTGTATGCTCGAGTGGACCTTGTTAATATCTACTAAACATTTTGAAATCAAATATTTAAAAATCATAGCAGATCACACTTTAAGCACTGAAAGGACTTATTTTTGTAAAGACAAATACACACATGTGGAAAGTCCATCTAAAGAAGAACCCTGAGGTTTGACTCGTATTATATACATTTATCTCTGGAGACGTTCAAAATCTGCACATATGTGTTCCTGTGCAATCTGATCCAGGAGAAAGGCTATACAAGGAGCTTGGACTAGATGATCTCCAGAAGTTCCTAACAGTTCCTACCATTCTATGATTCTGCGGTACAGGGGTGTCCCAGCTCTCATGCAGTGCTGCAGAGAGAAACAGAGCTGCAGACTCAGGGCTGCTGCATGTCTGGCTCCTTGCTTCGTCCTTGAAGGTGTCAGAGTTGCCCTCCTGCAGTTGAAAGGGGAAGATATCAGCACCCACAGTCTCTCTATCTCCCTATCTTCAGCATGATGCTGTTCAGAAGAATTTTTGGGATGCAACTTTAATCCTTTTAAAGAGATATCTGGGAATGACTTCTTGCCCTTCTTCTCAATATAGTCCATAGATAATTTGCAGTTAAAGTAGTCTAAATATTTTAATTGGTCTTAATTCAATTTTTTGTAGCTCAGGTTAGAAACACTGTAAGATAGCCTGCTAGTCTGAATCAAGCCCTTGTACCTTGCTGTTTGGAAGCAAAACCTTTCAAGGGCTATTAAATAGTGTGCAGTGAGTTTTTTTCTGTATACAACATTTGAACAAGGTGTTGCTGTAACTGTGTCTCACTGGGAGAGGAAGAAGAAATCTACATTCTCCATGCTTCGTGTCCTTTTTCTGAAGGTTGGTGAAGGTGTGTTGATATCATCCTGGGGTGGATCAGAAGGAGGGTGGTTAGCAGATCAAGAGAGGTTCTTCTCCCACTCTACTCTACCCTGGTGAGACCAAACCTGGAGTATTGTGTCCAGTTCNCATGATTCTGTGATGTACTTACTGGTAAAGAAATGTTCAAATTAGTATTTCCCTGATGATTGAAGTTTCTCAAATCATAAGTCAAATTTAAGCCTAAGGTCATAAAAATGACCTTACAAAACTCAAAAAATCTGACCATAATACAAATATCTCTTACCATGTTTGTAGATAACTATGTTATGTCAAACAGGAGTCAAGGATTGACTTTCTACTGTTCTGCCTTGAAGGTACAACAGGCAAAGACATATTAAATTAGGCAATGATGGTTTCTGGGGAAACATGAGGTGAATCTGTTCTAAATGTGTAACTTGGCTTAACCATCAGCCAGGAACAGCTGTGCTGGTAGTGATTTCTATATATTGCTCATAGGACATAGAACTTATTTCGCCAGAAAAGCCAAATTCTTTAACATTGAGGCTATGTAAGAGAAGTAGCTCATGGATGTGAATTGATAGCCCTCTCGTATGCTTCTCCACAGCATTAGAAAGACTCCCTGTGGTGACCTCAAGTCAGACTGTGTGAGTTTTTGTCTCTTCCCTTCAAAAGTATTAATTTTTTTTATACAATATTTAATATTTCAATATTTCCAGTGGATAAAAAGAAAGTTTTACTTTGAAAAAAGCAATAACTTGTAACTTGTCCTCTTCAAGGCAGTGCTGCTCCCTCCAAAAATGAAAGGCTTTGATATCTTCAGAGACCAGACTTTCATATTTGTTTGCAGAAGAATGGAAAATACATTTTTAATAAAGCTCTTGTGATGAGTGACTCAAAATTAGCAGACTAAAGCTTGCTTCTGTCAGAGCAGAGTCCGCCAAGTAATTTGTCTATATAAACAGTTTAAGAGCAAAAGGCCTATTAGAAATCTATCTTATTTTTAGAAGTAGGCTTTGATATTCACTCTCGCTTCCTTTCCTACCAAGGGCTTGCATTCTCTGCAAAACAAGGCCATGCATACAATCTGATTGTGTAAGAGCTCCAGAAAATATACCCTGCTATGTCTGACTAGGCTTCTCCAGAACTGGGAGATAACTGTGTGGGTTTGTGCTGAAACTTGATTTGCTAAAGCTTCAGTATTGTCATACACACATTATTATGAAGCATAGAAACACACCGCTGGATTCTGTCCTGATGCCGAACACTGTGCATCTCTACTGATATAACAGGATTTGTTTCTGTGGGAGTTAGGGCAAAGCAGATGCTTTGATACTGAAAACAGTGTATAGTCCTGTACAAAACATTTTTCTGTGCATTCACTCCTCCATCAACATAACAAAGCACGTCTACACTGTTGAAGCAGGCATGTGGAAATTCCTTTCTATACCATCACTGAAAGATGCAGTTCAGCTTTTCATAGCTGGAATAAAGCAAACAGGGCCTCTGCTGAGCATTTATTTGACAAGAGTTAGTTAGCAGTCTTTCTCTATCTCCACAGCATGACCATACTCTCTTAGCGCCTCCATCAGATGCCCTGGTTAATTCCAGATATTTTTGAGGCTTTAAGAGTTGTCTGTGGGATAACCAGGGAAAAGAAATGCTGGGTAATTTCCAACCTTGCAATCTCCTTTAATTGTTGTGTTTTCCTTCTGCGTTGGAAAGATCGCTAGCTGACTTGTAACAATGTGAGCCCATTCAGCTCTTATTCATTGGAGCTGAACTTACTGAAAGAAGTCATGGTATTCAGAGACAGAGGAGTAACTCTTGCTCTGTTTTCCTTACCATTACCATGCATTTGGCCCACTTTCACTATCATACCTTTCTTGCTTTTGCTATGTTTCTGGTCCACAATATTCCATATTTCCCTCTAAGTAACATGTTTCTGTTTTGGGAAGACACTAGAACCTGATGTTTGGACTGTTAAGAGAAAAAGCAATTTAAATAAATTCACCAGGTTTAGTTCAGAAAGAAGATAAAACTTATCTAAATCCAATGCAATATGACAGAGAACAAACGTTTTCTGTGTCCCTTTTCTGACAAAGTCCAGCCTTGTTCTGGCATAAACGTGTCTGTTGCATACAATAACAATATTAAGAATAATCTAGTTCTGTGGACAGTGTTAATTTGCAAGGTGCTTGTGCGTATTTTTAGCTGCAGTCCCTCTTTGCAGATAGTAAACATTTTGTACTACTGGTTTGGCAACACTAATAGTTTCCTACTAATAATTCCCTATGTGAAAACTGAGGTAAGTATAAAGTGGTTTAATCTGCTAATAGCTGATGTGCAAGTTATATCACAATGCATGTAATGGCTGGATTTCAAACCACATGACTGTGAGTGAAGAAGGTCAATTCACCTCTAAGGCTTACTGCAAAAATCCTGTTATTCTATTTAAATCAGCATAATCAAATAAATACAAAATTAAAATCACAGAATCACAGAGTCATTGAATGGTAGGTGTTGAGAAGGAAATCTGGAGATCATCTAGTCACACTTCTCCGTCAGATCAGGTTCTCCTAGAGCAGATTACATTTGTTGGTGGGTTTTGAGTATCTCCAGAGACAATCCACAATCCAGAGACTCCACAACCTCTCTGGGCAGCCTGTTTCAGTGCTCTGTCACCCTCACTGAAAAAAATCCTTCCTTGTGTTCAAATTGAATCTCCTGTGTTCAAATTTATGCACACTAACCCTTGCCCTATCACTGGGCACCTCAGAGAAGAGCCTGGTCCCATCCTATTATGCTGCCATTCTCCCTTTAGATATTTATAAACATTTACGAGATCTTCCCTCAGTCTCCTCCTCTCTGAGCTAAACAGATCCAAGTCTTTTAGCCTATCCTCAAAAGGAAGATGTTCCAGCCACCTGGTCATCTTAGTGGCTCATCTAAATGAATCACAATTGAAGAGGTTCGAAGTGAACCTCATCAATTTTTTTCCACCCAACTTTCTACCCTCTCCATGTCATGCTGAATGGCAGCACAGCCCTTAGGTGTACCAGCCACTCCTCCAACCTTTGTATTATCAGTAAACTTATGGATCAGTATGTGTTCTGTCACTTCATCCAGGTCATTGACTATTATGTTGAATTCAGGATGATAAAAAGTGTCCTGTAAGCCAGGAGGAAGTAGTCACCTGCTGTGCCACTTAGATCTTAACAAGTCTATGGATCAAGATGGGATTTATCCCAGGGTGCTTAAGAAGTTGGCACAAGAGCTGGCTAAGTCACTCTCCATCATTCATCACCAGTCCTGGATAACTGCAGAAATTCCAGGTGACTGGAATTCGGCTATAATGGTGCCTATTCACAAGAAGGGCTTGAAGAAATATCTGGGGAACTTTAGGCCTGCCATCATGACCTCAGTGACTGGCCAGGTTATGGAGCAGATCATCCTGAGTGCCACTGAGTGACATGTATAAGTCAACCAGGGGATCAGGTCCAGCCAGCATGGGTTTAGGAAAGGAAGGTCCTGCCTAACCAACCTGATCTCACTCTATGATTGGGTGACCCACCAAGTGGATGAGGGGAAGGCTGTGGTCTACCTAGACTTCAGCATAATCTCTGACACAGTCTCCCACAGCATCCTCCTGAAAAAGCTAGTAGCCCATTGCTTGGATGGGTGCACCCTCCTCTTGTTAAAAACTGGTTGGGTACTTGGCACAGAGAGATATGGTGAATGATGCTGATCCAGCTGCTGTCCAGTGACCAGCGGTGTCCCCCAGCGTTCAGTGCTGGGTTCAGTTCTATTCAGCATCTTTACTGATAACCTGGATGAGAGGACTGAATCTGACTCTAGAAAACTTGCAGATGACACCAAGCCTGGGGAGGAGTGTTAATCTGCTGGACAGGTAGAAGATGCTGCAGAGAGATCTGGACAAACTGGGCCAATGGGCAGAGGCCAATAGGACAGGGTTTAACAAGACCAAGTGCAGGATCCTACATTTTGGCCAAAATAACCCCTTGCAGCTACACACTGGGGGATGAGTGGCTGGAGAGCAGCCTGGCAGAAAGGCACCTGGGAGTACTGGTTGACAACTGCATGAACATGAACCAGCACTGTGCCCGGGTGGCATGAAAAGACAGTGGCATCCTGGCTTGTATCAGCAATAGTGTTGCCAGCAGGGCTAGGGATGTATTACTGTTTCACTTTCTACTGGGCACTCACCTCAAGGACTGTGTGCAGTTCAGGGCCCTTCACTTCAGTAAAGAGATTGGGGTGCTGAAGAGGATCCAGAGGAGAGCAGNTGTCCCCCAGCGTTCAGTGCTGGGTTCAGTTCTATTCAGCATCTTTACTGATAACCTGGATGAGAGGACTGAATCTGACTCTAGAAAACTTGCAGATGACACCAAGCCTGGGGAGGAGTGTTAATCTGCTGGACAGGTAGAAGATGCTGCAGAGAGATCTGGACAAACTGGGCCAATGGGCAGAGGCCAATAGGACAGGGTTTAACAAGACCAAGTGCAGGATCCTACATTTTGGCCAAAATAACCCCTTGCAGCTACACACTGGGGGATGAGTGGCTGGAGAGCAGCCTGGCAGAAAGGCACCTGGGAGTACTGGTTGACAACTGCATGAACATGAACCAGCACTGTGCCCGGGTGGCATGAAAAGACAGTGGCATCCTGGCTTGTATCAGCAATAGTGTTGCCAGCAGGGCTAGGGATGTATTACTGTTTCACTTTCTACTGGGCACTCACCTCAAGGACTGTGTGCAGTTCAGGGCCCTTCACTTCAGTAAAGAGATTGGGGTGCTGAAGAGGATCCAGAGGAGAGCAGTGAGACTGGTGAAGGGCCTACAGGGAAAGTCTGATGAGGGGAGGCTGAAGGAGCTGGACTTGTTTAGCCTGGAGGAGACTCAGGGGGTACCTTAACATCTCTACAACTACCTGTTGGTGGGGGTCAGGCTCTTCTCCCAGGCAGCTAGTGATAGGACAAGAGGGCAGAGCCTGAAGCTGCGCCAGGGCAGGTTGGAAATTAGGAAGCACTTCCTCACAGAAAAGGTGACCAAACACTGGAATGGACTGCCCAGGGAGGTGGTGGAGTCACCATTTCTGGAGGTGTTTTAGAAAAGACTGGATGTGGCACTTAGCACCGTGGTCTAGGTTGTGGTGATATTAGGTCATAGGCTAGACTTGATCTTAGAGGTCTTTTCCAGCCTCAATAACTGTGAATTAGCATTGAGTGTGTTTGGTGTTAGTGTTTGATCAGGGTATTTGTTTTGTTGTTGTTGTATATATGGTTGGAATCAGTGATCTGGGCAGTCCTTTCCAACCACAAATAGTCTTTGATTCTGTGATTTCTTCCTGTTTATTCCACATGTTATGTGCATTGGTGTACTGGCACTTCATGGTGGGAGTTAAGTGCACAGTCCCCACACCCAAGGGGTTGTAGGCCTTTCTCTGGCTTTCAAAGCCCCATAAATGCTGAGCCACTATACCCAGGCACATCTCTGGCAAACCCAGCTACATTGCCATCCCACTTCAAATGTAGATTAGAGCCTTCTCAGTGGGCCCTGATAACTCACATAGCACAGCATTGTCCAGGTTGGAAACAACCTTCAGGATCATGACGCCCAGCCTTGACCTAACCCTGCTAAACTACATCCCTGAGCACCACATCTAAATGGTACATAAACACATTCAGGGACGGTGACTCACTCATATTATTGATACAACTTTTGTGCACACGGAGAGGAAAACCTAATTTTGTTTGCTGTGGTTTGTAAGAGCAGGCTGTGAGCTCATCATGTAACCTTATAAAAATGTCCCTTGTGACAGTTGCACTTGCTAGTTACTCTTGCCCTAGTAATTTTTCCCCCTGTGAGAGAGGCTTTTCCCATGAGCTGCAAGCTTTGTGGTCTGTAAATTATAGAATCATTAGGGGTTGGAAAGGACCTGCAACAGCTGGATCACCTACACCAAGTCACACAGGAACACAGGTGGCTTTTAAACATCTCTAGTGAAGAAGACTCCATGACCTCCTTGGGCAGCCCTTTCCAGTGCTATGTCACCCTCAC
>VXBP01004475.1:0-51534 GCA_013400115.1 Rhinopomastus cyanomelas
AGTAAGCTCCTCATGTGCTGAGGATCCTCATGTGCTGAGATCCTCTTTTCCTACGTGATGACATCTTGTATGAATTTCACTCTTACACCATGACATGGGCATGTACCTCCAGCTGGCCCTCAGCCTTTCGCTGGCTCTACTTGCCCAAGATTCCCTGCAATTTTACGCTTCTTGAACGACCACCTTGGATAGATCAAACCCTTGATCTGTTCACGCCAGTCCTGTACATGCAAGCGTCAGCACTCATCAGGACAACGGTAATTAGCTGCAGCTTCTGAAGGGCACAATTAATGCTGCGTCACATCATGTGTGCACCGAAAGGTTGTGGTGGCAGTTAGGAATTCTGGAGTCTTGGAGCGATTGCTGTGCTGAAAGCCCTGCTCAGCTTGTGCAAACTGTCCTGGGCAATATTGACCCACCGTGCAGCATCAGGCCGAGGGAATATTTACATCTGACAGTAACGCTCTTGTAACCCCATCTCCAAGGAGATGGCAGCTCCTCGGTGCTGGGCACATTTCTGAGTGAGAAAGTAAGCCCTGAGCCCAGCTGAGAGCCAGCTCTCTCCCTGCTGAAAAGTTAGTGAGTATTGGAGGTTCTGCCATTCACCTCTGCTTGCAGTCTCCTCCTGTCTAAACTCCAAGAGTGCCCACCCTCCCTTGTGACCTTCTCCCATTCCATGCAGTATGGGGAGCAGATGTGCAACAGCTGGCCCAGGGTTCCTGTCTGCCAGCCCACTGAAGAGGAGGGGCACAGTGATGACTGACATGGAGCGGTGCTTCCTTCCACCATATGCACCACCGTGTGTGTGAGTACTGCAGACACAAGGCTGATGGTGAGTACTTCTCCCTTATGGCACCTAGGAAGAGAGCTCCCCGCGTGTCCTACAAACATGGCACATGGACAGCCCTGCAGGTCTTGTGCTCTGTTGTGCAGGAGAGGCTCAACTCCTGAGACCTTCATAAAATCATGGGGGTTTTGCTGTCAGAGGCAAATACACTAGTTCTGCAAATTCCAGCAGCCCTGACCTGCTGCCTGCCGTTTGGGGAACAGACCTCAGAGATGTTGGAACAAAACCCATCTGCACCTGCTTGCGGCTCAGCAGGGCTCCCCACTGAAATGGCCAGTTATGCAGCCTGTCTGTGGCTATCCTACCTGCATGGCTACTCATCCCACACACCTGTCCTGGATGCGAGACACCTTTGCAGTGAGGAAGCCAATAACAGGTATTGTTGCAAAATGCATCCCAAAGCACAGCTCTGCCTGGCTGATCCGCTGGTTGTCCTCATTCCTTCAAAGGCTTCTAGCATCACAGAGGCACTGTTCAGTTTGGGGACCCAACCTGGGATTTCCTAGTGTTTGGGTTTTCAGTCATGGGGAATGTTTGGACATTTTCATGGTCATCTCAGAATGGAGGGGAAGGCTGGACTGGACTAGCGGAACAGTGCAGGGACAAACAAGTGGGGTCCCCACTGAAGCCACTGTTCATATGCTCAGGCATTTAATGAAAGAGGGAACTCAGTTCCAAGTGCAGACAGCCCAGACCCTCATGCCTGTCAGAGGGAGAAGGAGTGGGACAGTGGGCTTCCTAGTTTCCAACAGCACCTCTCCTTTTTCTTTTTGATTTTCAAGAAAACAANTTTTTTTTAACCAAATGCCTCCTGCTTCTCTACCCGAAGCATTTTCTGGTCTGTTACTGTTTTATCTAAATAATTTTGAACTACATGCTGCTTTCAAACCTGTCCCCAAGAGCTGCTGGTACTAGCTGACCAGCTTCTTTAACCTTCTGTTCCTTAACGGTCCTCTTACAATATTTACTCTTCCTGCTTTGAAGAATGTGAGATTAACTGAATTCTGCATCTTCTTCTCGTAGTAGTTGTCATTAAACCCTTGAGTCCTGATGCAGTACTATCAGACGGTTTCCATCAGCTGCCGCGGTGGCAGAGCTGAATCTGCAGCCCAGTGTTTTCTTTGATGGTGTGGAAGTCATTCAGGACTCAAGGAGAACCAAGGGCTGCCTCACTGCAGACTTTCTGCAGATCTCTAAACCGACGGCCGTTTCCATTCCGACGCTGAGGCAGCCCCATCCCAGCATTACGAACCGCTTTGGGCAAACTGCTGATTGGTTTTCAGTTGGGCAGCCGAACCAAAATGGCAGTGACAGAGCAAAAATCAGCGTGAGCAGTGCGTGACATTTCAAGGATGTCTTTCGGGTTCAAAAAGCCTTGTTCACATAAACCATCCCCTGTGACCCAGAGCAACACGTGTCCTTTCCTTGCGTTTATAATGACAAAAATGAGAGGCTCCTTCCACAGATCTGTTCCTACACCCCCAAATTTCTCTCTCACCTACCATATCTCATAAAGCAGGTAGAAAAAGGGGCAAAATAAAGAAGATTTAAGCTCATATCAGCTATTTAGGCTCAGTAAAGACTTGGAGTGGTCAGGCCCATAGGGGTTGGGGAACAGCCATATATTTGGAGGCCAAATGTCTTCCTACAAACCATTGTTCCTCCAGCTTTTCTCCTTCCCCCAAGCAGGTTTCTAGGAAGTCATGTGAATAAAAGCCTTTGTAAGGAGAATGGAGAGATGGTCACGGAGACAAGCTGGAGAGGATGATGCCAGCCAGAGCCACACTGACAAATCCTCCCTCTGAAAGCATCTCTGCCCCCATTGTGCTGGGTGAATGACAGTCCCTCTGCCAGGATGTCACGCTGGCCCAAACACACTGCCGCTGTGTCCAGCTGACCAATGAATCACGTTCAGGGATGCTCTCTGGAGTAGCTGGGTAATCACTGCTCATTGCCTAAAGACTCCCTAATGGGTTAGGTTTCATTTGGAATAGAACTGAATCTCTGATGTCTAGGGATGAGTGTTTCAGTGGTGCAAACTGGAAGAGCCTCCAAGAGACTGGAGCAAATAGCACCCTGCAGCATCTCCCTTCCGCAGGGGGAAGAATTGTTAACAGCAATTAATCATGTTTTTGACTTTTGTTTGTTCTTCCCAGAAATAACTATTTTGTTCAAATTTCTGAACAGTTCTGGGACAACTGAATTGCTTTTGGGGGAGACTTTGCAATTTCCTTCTAAGATACTCTTGAGATCTACCTGTTAATTACTGTCAGCAGCTGTGATGATCCTTTGAGCAGGTGGAGACCACGTAAAGGAGAGAGAAGTGAGACAAAACATGCTCCAATCAAAGATATAATTAGGGATCAGAGGGACTCATCCTACTGCATTGTATAGTCAGGAGATCATGGCGTGGCAGTGGCCTGGATTAGCCTTGACAGAAAAATCTCTACCCTGCTTTATAAAACCTCCCAGATTTTGAAATGGAAACCTGTAAACTAAAGGTCTTCCCTGTCTTAAACCTGTGTCTTACAGCAGCCTTGTGCTGTTAAGGCTCACGCGCTGAGGAGTGAACGGAACTTTGTGTGGTCTCCTGGATTAAAGGCAGAGGAATCTCTGATGAGTGGTGACCATTACCTTCATCTGCTGCTTCCCTTTCCCTGCAGGGAAACTGGTAGTGGATGAGCCTCCTCTGATGATGACCTGGCTCTCCCTGGCCAGGTCTTCCTCTGAGCCCCTTCTGGGTGTCAGCAGAATGGGCCAGTGAACATGAAGACCCCCTGCTCTGGCTTCTGGAATCTGCTGGGATCTACCCTTGGGCTTGTGAGGAGGCTTGAAGGACACCTTCCACTCCACGACACTGGGCATCCTGTGGGAGGGCAGGTGTGATAAGTGAGGCCAAGGAAGAGACACCCTGTTTGCTACTGAGTGGAGAGAGAGCGAGAAGCCTCCCGGCACATAGTCCCAGTATCGCAGAGTCCTGCATCAGCCAAGCTGGCCCCTACATCAAATGAGCACAAATGAGATTGTGGTGTGCTCTTGCTACATAGCTGATTAATTCTTGCTAGAGTTGCCGAGATGCTCCAGTAAAATCAAAACAGGCAGGAGAACCAGTGCTGCCACAGCAGTTTTTATGCCCAGGCTTGTAGACCCCCTGGCTTGCAGAAGGGAGAGTGGACAAGCACTGCCCTCCTGCAGCTCCAAGCACTTTGCACACCTTATGGTTGCAGCAGCAAGGCTGTCCCATGCCCGCAGCACCTTCGCTCCCTGCAACACTCTCTTCTTTCATCTAGTGTTAATTTTTCAGCGCAGAAGCCACCTTTTCACTGTGTAACATCAATCACTTGTTCCTGGCAGTAAGACTGCAAACAGGAACAACCCTCAGTGCTGAATTTCCCT
This sequence comes from Rhinopomastus cyanomelas, assembly GCA_013400115.1. Taxonomy (NCBI): domain Eukaryota; kingdom Metazoa; phylum Chordata; class Aves; order Bucerotiformes; family Rhinopomastidae; genus Rhinopomastus; species Rhinopomastus cyanomelas. The sequence goes on from VXBP01004475.1 coordinate 4,244, forward strand.
GACCATATACTCTCCAGCACACAGGTAGATAATAAAATAATAGTCTGCAGCTTATGGTCAAATAACAAGAATAAATCCATGAATGAAACACAAGTGAAAAAGCCTGGGGTGTGAAGGCCCTGCAGCCTCCACAGATACATTGTCCTTTTCCCTTTCTGATGCTCAAAATCAATGTGTACGTAAAGTTTCAGTAGCCTCTGCATGGAAGTGCCACACAATAAGAGAAGATCTTGGCCAAAGCAAAGGCTTGTTTCACTTTGGACAGCACTGACTTTAACAGTGTAGTTTGCCTTTCATAGAATCATGAGGGACCTCGAAAGATCCTCTAGTCCAATCCCTCTGACACAGCAGGATCACCTAGACCAAGTCACACAGGAACACATCCAGGTGGGTCTTAAGTGTCTCCAGTGAAGGAGACTCCACAACCTCCCTGGGCAGCCTGTTCCAGTGCTCTGTCACCCTCACTGGGAAGAAGTTCCTTCTGTATCACAGTATCACAGTAACAATAAGGTTGGAAAAGACCTTAAAGATCATCCAGTCCAACCTAAATCCAAATAAACCCAGTAATCCTAACATGTAACATCTAGATCATGCCACTCAGAACCTCATCCAGCCTAACCTTGAACACCTCCAGGGACGGCGACTCAACCACCTCTGTGGGCAGCCCATTCCAAAACCAGATCACTCTTTCAGTGAAAAATCTTTTCCTAATGTCAAGTCTAAACCTCCCCTGATGGAGCTTAAGACTATGACCCCATGTCTTGTCTCCAGTGGCCAGGGAGAAAAGACCGACCCCTGTCTGACTACAACCGCCCTTCAGATAGTTATAGACAGCGATAAGGTCACCCCTGAGCCTCCTCTTTTCCAGGCTAAACAAACCCAGCTCCCTCAGCCTCTCCTCATAGGGCTTATCTTCCACCCCCTTCACCATTCCAGTTGCCCTTCTCTGGACCCGTTCCAGCACCTCGACATCCCTCCTAAAGTGAGGGGCCCAGAACTGAACCAGTGCCGAATACAGGGGAAGGAGAACCTCCCTTGACCTGCTGGCCACACCATTCTTGATGCAGGCCAGGATGCCATTGGCCCTCTTGGCCGCCTGGGCACACTGCTGACTCATGTTCAGTTTGCTGTCCACTAGCACCCCCAAGTCTCTCTCCACCTGAGAACTGTCTAAGAACTCCATTCCCAGCCTGTAGTTCTGCCTGGGATTGTGATAACCAAAATGCAGAACCCGACACTTAAACTTGTTCAAACTCATCCTATTGGAGTCTGCCCATCTCTCCAGTCTGTCCAGGTCCCTCTGCAGGGCCCTTCTACCCTCTAACAGATCAACATGAGCTCCAGGCTCGGTGTCATCTGCAAACTTGCTCATGATGCACTCCATCCCATCGTCAATATCATCAATGAAGATCTACCCTCTTTTAAGAGATTATTTGGAATTGTTTTGTAGTTTCATCTATAATATGAGACAAATCTCTGTGATGCCCCATAGTCTTGTCTAGCAAATGTGACTGTCTCCCCTCTGCACTGTGTTTTCCTTGGTCAAGACTGTTACCCCCTTGAGTACCTTACTTAGTCCTTTGCTATCTGAGCATCTAATTAAAAAGTTACGTGAAGTAGTAAGTGAAGAAGTAAAAGACAATTCAGAACTATAAAATGTAATCGGTATACTTCTGTAAAAGCACTTATCTAGGGGACATGAAATGACTGCAGGAGTAAAAGGTAGCACAGCAAACTGGAGCTGTCATTTCATCTGCCATTAGGAGATTAATTAGTAGCAGTTGAAATCCAACATAGCGACACACGATGCGAAAGCTTCCTTTAAAGAGATCCTACAGAGTCAAGTGGGTCTTCTTCCCGCACAGCTGGTTCAGCAGGACCTCAGTGATACTTCACGGGCCACAGAAGGGCTCCAGAGCTCCCGAAATCAACCTGCTTCCCTCGTTCCAGAGTGTGCTTTTTAGTTTGTTCTTTTAAGGTGCTGAAGATCTTACTGTTCCTAAAATACCTGCTTGCTTAAAGGAATTTTGAAAGTCAGTCTTCGCACTTGTGTTTGGGATTAATTAACTCTTGGGAGAAAAAAAAACCTTCTTGTGATCTCAGGGAATGGACCTGAGCAGATCTGTGTTTAAAGAAAACCGCCAGCTGCGTGACAGGCTGCTTCTGTGTAGTAGTTCTTTCACCACTGCATGGTGATTGCTTTGGAGAGCCAGAGCCTCAGGAGCAGCTTTGTCTCCCAGTGCCCCCAAAGATGCCACCTGAGCTGCAGCGAGCACCAGCTCACACTCAGCCACCCAACGCAATGGTCCTGATTCTACTTCCAGGACCTGGGATGAGTGGCGCTGGCAGTCCACCCTGCTTTTCCAGCAGATGGCAATAACCCATAATGGGGGGGGAGCTGGCCCCCAGTGGGGCAGGAGCTTCCCCAGGAGCCCTGCCAGCATCCTGCAGCAAGGAGCCAGGGGAAAAAGAGGGGAGAAGGAGCAAGCCAATGAATAATAGATGACTCAGCTCCAGCCTGCTAGCAAGTGCGTTCACAGGAGAGAGGAAGAGTGCATAATTCATCTTTTACTGCTTGGGGCGATTTTAAATCAAGAAGTGAGCACATTCCTTTTGTTTCTTTCCTCAGTTTTCCAGTGATGGAAAAGTGTTTCTTTGCATCCACGTTGGCCTTAGGGCTCAAAGCTGACCCAGCTCCATCCTGCCAGCCGCCAGGTGATGCGGCTGGTCACACACGGGATGCCGGCGTGTGGCTGAAGCATGACCTGCAATGACTGTTGCCTGACAGGCAAAACGTGGGGAGGGTAGAGGATCCACCTGGTGTGATCTTGTCGATGGCTACTGAAGAGACTCTGGAGAAATGTCTGCCTTGTGATCCACTATTAGTCATTCTGCTCACTTTGTAGTCCATTAAACTGACGTGAGGTTGGCTTTTGGCACAGGAATGGACACCTGTTTACCTTTCTTATGGTTCTGCAGAGTGAACGCTGAAACAAGAGAGAGCAACACAGCTTGGCTAACCCAAGATTTATAAAGGATGTTTTCTTGGGAATCAAACACGTCTGTGTGTAGAAGTGGTGGTGTTAGATGGTAAACTTACGCTGCACATCTGTCAAGATTAAACATCTCCAAATCCTTTTTGGTGTTGCAGGGAGCAACTTCACTACAGACCCGTGCACTCAGCTCCGATGTCTGTTTGTGCCAACAGCCCAACTCTGAAAGTCAAAAACATCGAGCTCTTCCAGGAGAATGGGAGGTGCCACATAAACATGAGAAGGAACTTCTTCCCAGTGAGGGTGACAGAGCACTGGAACAGGCTGCCCAGGGGGGTTGTGGAGTCTCCTTCACTGGACACAGTGAAGACCCACCTGGATGTGTTCCTGTGTGACTTGGTCTGGGTGATCCTGCTGTGGCAGGGGGATTGGACTAGAGGATCTTTCGAGGTCCCTTCCAATCCCTAATGATTCTATGATGCTATGAGAATAGCAAATGAGGCAACATGTCCTGGTTTTCCTGTTCACCAGGGGGAGGTGAGGAGGGTTGGTCTGTGCTGTACAACCTGATCATTCACAACTGCTGCTCTTCCAGGGCTTCCTGTGCAGGGCTTCTTTTGTTTCCTGGTTTTGCTGCCCTCTGGACCTCAATGAAAGGCTCTGGCAATAAGTTGCACGTTCTAGTCTGTGTCAAAAGGTTCTCAGTTTCCACTCTGAAACAGTTGACTGTCACTGCAGGTTCTCTTCTTTGCTTTTTCTTTCCTTTTTAGAAAAGGAAGCACTTAGGAACTTTTGATCTCCTTTCTCCTTACCATGATGTGTCCTTATCCTGGCATCTTACAAAAATACTCTTGTGCAATCTCTTAGGTAAAGGTGCAGCAAAGTGGGAGTATTACAGTTTTGTGCCTCAATTGCCCTCTTCCAAGACGCAAATTAAAAGGGCTAAGGATGACAGTTGCTTTGGGTGGGTGTGTGGGGGAGAACATAATAGTAACTTAATGACCAAAGCAATACTTGAAGACCTGAACCTGTTTAAAATTAGTGAGACCAGTTTCTTATTTACCCACTGCTGCATCAGCAGACCTGTTTTACCTCCTGCTGGCACGACACAGAAACCACCTGTTTCATGCTTATTTTTCAGGTTACTGTGTGTTCAGTGTCTCTGAGACACTTGGTTTCTGTCATGCGTGGAGCGTGGGGCCCAGGTGACCAGCTGTGTGTTTATTTTACTGTTTTGTGTGGACGCAGCGGAGGCAGGGTGAGCACTGGCATGCCACGCAGTGCCAGACAGACTGGCACAGACACCTGCGTTTGAGAGACCTGCTCAGAGATCACTGTCTTAGCGCTTTGCTTTCTGACGTGGGGCAAGATGCCTCTGCAGATACTGTGCTTCTTTTAATGACAAATTGTGGTTAATAATGCACAAAAGAGTTTTCATTAAACAAGGGTAGGAATGGGTTGTATATTTCCCAGTGAATAGTAAAATCACAACACATACAGTCTCATTCATTGAACAGCTTCACAGATTTGATCTGAATTCATTTGAATGATGATGCCTAGGGAGAGCAAAGGAAAAGCAATGTCACGTATTCCCATCACGGAGCGGGGGGAGGGGGCTGCTTCGCTTTGAACATTCACTCTCAGCATGAAAAATGCAGGTTTGGTGTCTGCTTGGGGGATTTAAGTCCCCCTCCACCACCACTCTTTTGGTCCTTCATCACTAAACACTACACCATGACATATTCGGGGGTGCTTGCAGTCCTGTTGTTGGTGCTCCACTTAGCATTAATAATTAAACCTTCGCTGGCACAGGGACTGAGCTTCAGATATCTTCCATCCTCGAGGAGTGCTCCGGGCAGCGCAGCGTTCGCGTCCTTTGTTGAAGTGACTGCTCACATATTTTCCACGCTCCCAAACTGTGCCAGCCAGAGGGACTGAAGGTTGCCCATTTAGAGAGACTGTCTCATGGCTGGGATGCTAATTCAGAAGAGATGGTAAACATGATTTTACAACCATTTTCTGCTTCATTTGAACTAAGCTACAAGAAGACCTTTATTTCACTATAAAAACACATTTCCATTTGCTTTGCCCCAGGTCAGTTGGGACCTGGTTTCAGTTTTGCTTCCCCCTTGCTTTTTTTTTCTTTCCCTTGGTCTGTGCAGGAAGGCTGAGAACTCTCCCTCCGTTTTCATTAACTGCAAACATCGTGCTAACGAAGTGCTGAGCCAGTGAACACCTCTCACTTGACTTTGGCGTTTATTCATCCCTGAGGTATAGCTATTGTTTCATCACTGGATGCACCTTCTAGGTATTCTTTTATCAGGAGGATAATAGATACTTAGAGCTCTGCTGTCACTTCCTTGTGAACCTGCCTTGGTGCTAACAGCTTTTATCTTGGCTCAGCTGTTTGCAGCAGCTCTGGGGCTCCTCCCTTCCAGGAGGCAGTTTCATCCTGACCGAAACCAGCATCCTACACAGGGTTACTCTGTCATTAGGGCAGACAGGTGCCGCGCCAAATTTCTTCCCACTCTGCAGGAAGAGATCAGGATCTCAGTTATGTAAAAAGGCGGATGGAGTACACACATTATGTGGAGCTGAAGTCATGACCTAGTATGCACAAGGCTTCCAGACTTTCTAATTAGGGACTGAGCTAATTGGAACTGCCTATATATTGGACATGTTTTTATTTCACGGGCTTCAAAAGAGATCCTCAAAAGCCTCTCCCCTTTGTAAAAATGCTTATGTTGCCATCAGTATTTACAATGAAAGGCTTCTCATTTATTAAATTAAAACCTGACTTTCAAAAATAAGTCTGTGATTATAAGACTCAGTGGTTTTGATGAAAATAAGAGACTTTGGGGATTTGCTTAATGACAACAATACAGGTAGAGAAGTGCCAGCACAGGGAACAGCTGAGCCGGAGGGAAAAGACATTGGACAACAGCCCTGGTGCCGAGGTGCAAGGCAGTGTCACAGCTAACACTTTTGCCTCCTGCCTTCACTGCAGAGCTGCTGGAGGGAGTCCAGCGTAGAGCAATCTAGGATACAAATAATGCAGACCCAGCCAGTCCCTTTTTGTGACTTTCTCCCATGGTTTGCTCTCTAGTGAAAAATGACTCATTTCTGGCCAGAAGCAGCTGAGACAACACCAGTAATGACAGCAGTGACTGCATCACCCCCAGTGTTACTGCTGTGCCAGCCTGAGAGCAGTGCAATACTTTGGTGGGGTTTCTTTCATTTTTCAGTGGAAAATAATAGGGCAAACAGAATGAGCAAGGAAAAGCAACTGAGAATCTTGAAAGAAAGCAAGGGTAAGAGAAAATGTGAAGAGGATTGGAAAGGATATGGTCCCTGAACTGAGTGACTCCTTGGGAATGGCTATGATGTGCTGAAATCACTGCGAACTGTGAGCCAGCACATAGTTTCCTTCATACCAGCCCACTCAGGGACTTGAAATAACCTTTTTTGTCAGAAGCAAAACACAGAACCAAAAGAAAGAAACACAGCATGTCATGGAAGTGTCATAACCTTCTACCTAACTCTTTCTGCAGTAGCTATTGCCACAGAAGGTTTGTTCTCTCTTTTATGAAGCAAAATTAAACAGAGAAGTGTTGATGCAGGGGCTATAATGGAACAGAGGAACTGGAGAAGGAAGAATTAAAGGTGGCATCTGTACTTAGCAAATTTATCCTGCTCACAAGCACTGGAACCTGATCATCTATCCTGTGAAATTGTAAGAACACTCCTTCCCAGGTTTGGGTCAGAGGCCAGCTTGTCATCTCCCACACACATCTCGCAGTGAGATATTTCCCAGTAGATAGTTTAGCTGTGAACTCCAGATTTTGAGGATTAAGAGCTCGATGGCCTTTCTGGGCTGGTTGGCCTCACTGTCTGAGAGATTTCAGACTTTGATTAACAGGAGAGGCCTGTCTAACTCACGGGCATAGGCACAGCCACAGAGAATTCAGGGATCTTCATGTCCTTCTTCTTCTGACATAAGCAACCAAGTCACAGCTTTTCTCTAAATCATCTTGAAACAAATAAAGATTTTCTTCCTGACTGCAGTCAGTCTCTCTCTGAAGCCATTCAAAATCCCCACCCTGGCAGTGTGGAGCTTTAAAACAAAAACCACAATTTGCATCCATTTTGCTTAGAGCTGGGAGATTCTGTTGGGGTTTCCCCTGACTTACTTACAGAAAGGAATCAAAATCCCTCCCTCAGCACCTCTGCTGGATTCACGTAAACGTAGGAGTATGGGAGTGGTTAGGAACCTCACAGAAGATGCAGTGCTCTGTTCACAAATGACAAAACCCCCAGTATTTTTTACCCCTGCTACTGGCTACTGTAGTTCTCATTTCTATTATGAGTTGAAAGAAGCTTCTAATTTCCAACTTGCATCTATTCGCAGCTTAAATAGGAGAGCCACCCTGCACGTGTGGGTATTTCATGCAGCAGCATCTTGCTCAGTGAAACAGACAGTGAAACACTAGAGCTGTGTCTGTTCTAGGGAATAAAACAGGTGAAGGCTGTCATCTGGTCCTGGGGAACTGGCAGCATCCCTTGACCAAACTATTTCACCATAAAGACGAGTGAACGCATCCAAAGTGCCTAATGGCAAGAGTCTGATCCGTGGTGATTCTCAAAATGCCTGAACATGGAGAGATTTGGTTTGGCCAAGACCATGCTCCAAAATCATGCCAGAGAGCATGCCAATGATTCAACAGGGTGGGTGGCCCCATTTGTTTACCGGCACAGCCCCAGCCTTAGACTGTGGTTGTCAGGAATGTTCAGTGAGGTGAATACGACAGATACCAGATGAAATATATTTCTGAATCACTGGAATCCCAAGAGTGAAGTCAGTTCCATCAGGATCATTCTCTAGCCCTGTTTTCTTTAAGTCCAATACCACAGTGACCAAGGAACACCTTGGGTGGAGAAAACATAATGTTTACAGAACAAAAGACTTCAGAGAACAACTGAACTGTAGTGCTGGCATGCCTCTTTTTCTGACTTCAGGCAGCTGAAAATTAAAATTTTAAGTCACTATTGTTTTCCACTCATTAATTTCTCCAATTCCTCTTGAACATAAAAACTTCTGGCACACACCAGATCCAGAATCAGTGACTGCCACTGTTTAATTACATCAATAGGCTCTAGAGTGCAATTGTTCTGATCACAGACGAGCGCCTGCTTTAAGATGAGATGAATTATTCTCCAGTCTCCTTTTTCAGTAGCAAATACAACTCCACTGACTCTCCAGGGAGCACAGACATCTACCTTTGATGTGGATACACTAATAGATAGAAACAAAAAGGACTTAGGCAGAATGATTCTCTCCCCTGACCCTTAGCTAAGCTTTTTAAGCTGGGACGAATCCCAGATGATCTATCAATTTCTGCTGTATTCAGTATTCAGTATCAACTAGCCAACCTCATATCACTTCATTTTGACCATCCACTGGGAACTTTACTGGACATCGAGACATTTCCGGAGTTGCAGGGGGTTGGCAAATGCAGTAGTAGTTTGCACTTCCAGTTTCAGGATGCCCGGAAGCGAGCACGTTGCTTGCTGAGCCGGTGCACAGGACTGACTTATGAACACGCGTGATTTGGGGAACCAGAGACTCCCTTGTGTGTGTCTCAGCCTAAATTGTGTGCCCTATGAGCAAATGAACTTGAGTACATACAAACTATTTAACACAGAAGGTTGTTTGCACAGCTATAGGACAAGGGGCAATGGTTGTAAGCTGGAACATAGGAGGTTCCACATCAACCTGAGAAGGAACTTCTTCACGGTGAGAGTGACAGAGCACTGGAACAGGCTGCCCAGGGGGGTTGTGGAGTCTCCTTCTCTGGAGATGTTCAAGACCCGACTGGACAGCTTCCTGTGTGACTTGGTTTAGGTGATCCTGCTGTTGCAGGCGGATTGGACTAGATGATCTTTCGAGGTCCCTTCCGATCCGTAATGATTCTATGATTCTATGATTCTATGATCATAAACACAAGCCTTTCCTTTACATTAGACAACAAATAAGCTACTTAGAAACTAGAGACACTGGTGCAGGATTCTCCTTAGTTCTCCACAATATAAAGAAACATTTACACTATGCTTTTTGAACGCAGTACCGTTCATAATAGTTTTATCCTAGGAAAGGGATATGATTACTTAAAGGATTAATTGTGCCTTTTGCGTGTTTTGCCTGTCAGCTCAAACCACGTCGAGATCAAGACATGATTAGCTGCACAGAGCTGACTGGTATTTAGCTTAGGCAATGGTTTTAAGTCAAGGTAGCACAAAGAATTGTCCTCCTTCACCCACTGTTTGTCTCAACAATTCTGACAGAAAATTATTCAATTCCTTTCTCCACTTTTAATTCTGTGCTGTGACTCAGAGGTGTATTTTCGTGCTCCGCGTAGAGGTGATGTGTTTTGGGATCCCACGCGAAAGAAGAGAACGGCGATAAAGGGTTTAACCTCGTAGGTAACCGGTAAGCCTGGTCTTGGCAAGTGGAGAATTAAAGGATCAGTTTGACCCAGAACAAATCTTGCTTTGTTCTTCAGTCGTGCTGACAATCAGATAGTTGTAAAAAACTGTTCCTCGGTTGCAGACTGAGATGGCTGACAAACAATAGGCGCGTCTGAATTTTTGTCGCAGTTCCAGCGGATGATCCCGGAGGCAGATACAAATGCAGGACACCACAGTGACCACGCGGCAAAGAAAGACAGCAAAGCAAAATCGCATGCCCAGCCCCTTCTGGCTGAAACGATTCACAACAATCATCAGAACACTCATGCTAAGAAAAATCTCAGAAATTCTGCCCTAATCTTTCACAGTAAAACAAACTCTTTTCTGAACTGCAGATAGAAGTTCCTCCTTAAGGCACAGAACGTGTCTTTGTAGTGTCGTGAAAGAAGCTCTCCACGGAACTTCTGAGAAATCAGGGTTCCTCTTTCGGCGTTCTTTCTTTGTTCCCGTTTCAGTTGATTTCCCTTACAATGTGCAGTTACATAAACAAAAGTGCCTCATCTGTTAGGTGAATCAGGAGACAGGGAGCAAACTGACAGGTTCACGCCAAAAAAGCCTACAGTTACTGCACGGTGTTAAAAAGTGCTTTTGTAGCGGTGAGAAAGAAGAGAAGGGAGGAATCGATTGTATGTGTACGTGTAGGTGGTTAAAGTATTTTTAGATAGAGGTGAGAGGCTAGAAGCTGTCAAAAATACGAGAGTGGGAGCAGAGTTGACAGGAGATGCCCCAGGGGATGTGCTTTATGTCAGGCAAGCGGAGCCATTTCATAAAATACACTTGTGAGTAGTACTTGAAGTAAAATACAAATATTTTCTCCTTGTGTCAGACCCGTTTGCTTAATTAAGTGCATTCCTTTGCCTACATTCAGTGCGCTGTCTCCAGTGCATATCTCTGCTGGGGTTACAAGAGCAAACACCAAGAGAAAGTATCTGAAACACATGAATGAAAACCCAAGGAAAGAGCAAAAGGATCACGGTGGATATTTGCAGTATCTGCCTGCTGGATGTGATAAAGTTTTCTGTATTTGCCTTCTCAGGAATTTCTGAAAGAAGGAATCAACACAGTTCATAATCAGATTAGTCTGTTTGGTAAGAGGGGCAAGAGGAGGTGGCAAACAATGAATAAACAACCCGGATTTAACACTGATCATGTTCTAAGCAGCACGTTTCTTCTGGTTACCTAACACGAGTCTTGGTGTGCTGAGTAACAAGATGGCAACACCCCACCGCGGATATGCATCTCAAATTAACGAGAACATGACACACATCTAGGATTACTGCCACCGAGGCATAAGGCAATGGACAGCTGAACTTGTGGAGAGCTTCGAAATATAGGACTCAGAAGAAAAAAAATACATAGCAAAATCAAAATGGGAAGTTGCCCTTCAAATGTAATAGGCTCAGATTTTATACACGGGATCCTGGTGTTTTAGAACTTTGAACCTAAGGAGAGAAAACATCCTTTCTGTGTCTCATTCAAACACCAAAAAGGGATTTTTTTTCCCAAGACTGGATTTTCAGAACTGTTAAACTTGTTTTCTATGGATTTGTGTTTTATGATAGATTCTTAAGCATTGGGTCAACTGTTTTTCTCCACAATGGTGGCATTGATAATGTCACTTCCTTATGTGGCCTCTCCTGCAGCTCTGTATGACTGGCTGCTTTCAAAAAAATTGTGGGAGCTTAGTTACATTTGAGACAACTCCCTTTTGGCAAACACGAGATTTGGACAAAGGTTTTGAAGGTTTGACATAAGAGGGCAGAAAGACTCAGTTCAAACACTGATTTTCGTAAGGAGTCAGTTTACAAAGACAGAGGTGCGTGTTTCTGTGTGTGAGTTACAACACAAAACATTCAGAGTGCAACAGATACCTGAACTGAGAGTCCCGTAGTTTCTACCACATTTCACATATCCTACACAAAAATATAACCGTTGGCAGTTATTTCAGCCTGAGACTCATGAGGTCACTTCATGCACTGCATCTTTCCACCCAGCATTTGTTCCGGGGGATTTGTGGAGTCTCCTTCTCTGGAGATGTTGAAAACCTGCCTGGATATGTTCCTGTGCGACTTGATCTAGGTGATCCTGCCGTGGTGGGGGGATTGGACTAGATGATCTTCTGAGGTCACTTCCAAACTCTAATGTTCTCTGATATACATATAGCCCCACCTGAGTTGTCAGTGGGTCAGTCATCCTGCATCTCCAGGAAAAAACACATCACAGGCATCAGAGGTTGTGAACTCTCACTGTTTCTACTCCAGGGAAAGGAGAGAGAAATCCTTTCTAGGCAGAATACGGTAACATGCTAAAACTGAAACTTGGGCTGGACAGTTTATTTGTAATGTGGAATCCTTCATGAATGCACTCGGGCAGAGACTCAAAATTACATATCTTCTGGCACCTTTGGCTCTCTTATGCATGTTGATATTATGTGGGGCCACTGGTTCAACACTGACTCAGAGGGAAGAGTGCCTCAGACTGAATCACTAATGCCGTATCCTGCAGCACTCAAGTGAAGCCTTGGCAGTGAGGAAGGATAATTACAATGTGGTTACTGTGACTGATTTTTGAGATGTTTTTATGTATACCTCAGGCATGGCAGTGGGTACAATGCAGTCAGCTTGCTCAGAAACACCCAAGTGTCCTAGATATATTACTTTCTACCACTAAACTGGGCATACAGATAGAATCCTATCAGGTCAGAACATTCAACACAACCATACCCTCAATGACTCTGTGTATTTTTCACATATATATAATTTGCAGAAGAAAAAGAATGTTTACAAAACTACTGTTCTATTACATGTTTCCTTTATCCTGTAGTGAAAAATAATGCACATTTATATGAGATGTTGTTTCCCTTACAATAGAAACACTAGGGTTTTTTTCCAGACCTTGTAAATTACTGCTGAATGAGTAGGTGTGACAGCAGATCAGCATTACAACATGAACAGACTTTTAGTAGTGATGTTTTGTGGACAGCCCCACCCAAGCCAAGTGATCTTTGGTGTCAAAGAGGCAGTTTCACAAGTAATCAGGCCAAGGAGCACAGAAGCAAAGCTTTAAGACATTTGAAGCATTTACTACGTGTCTTGCATGTCGTCACAAGCCACCTGGCACATCAAGAAAATAAGAATATTGGAAACACCACTCAGTGTGTAAATGGGTCCATGAAATCATTCACACCTATTGATGCTACTTTTATCTTTCCCTCAAACAGTGTCCATTTCTCTCTGCTTGCACTCATCACGTCTCTTCTCAATGCTTTAATTTCCCTTCAGCAAATCCGTTCTACCCTCCTTTTCAGTATCTTACTGTCTCCTTCCTTCTTTAGTGCCTTAAAACAATCAACGGAAAACCTTAGGGCCACCATTAGTCTTGATTAGATTAATAGAGTGCAATTTACACATCCCAATGTCATTGTTTCAGGACGTGTCTGCAGATTCATCCAGATACCACCTTATCAGTTCATTCATGCTTTCAAGGCTTTCTTTGCAACCCTGAGGACTCCGCACACTTTTTTTTAAAAGGTAAGATTACTTACAACTGCAAAGGCCACATGAATGCTCCCAAAGTGCATGTCTGACAACTTTACTAATACAGTAAGAGATGCCAGGCAAGTTAACTTGGAAAAACTGAATTGTACTGTGGCTTATTGTTTCTGTTTGGTGAGAAACTGAGGTTTCCTCAGTTACCATCAAGTACTGAACACTCGGACCCCTCGGTTGCAGCAAGGACATGTGGACCTGGTGCTTAGGGACACAGCTTAGCGGTGACCTGGTAGCGTGGTGTCCAAGGTTAGACTTTATGGTCTTACAGGTCTCCTCCAACCAAAGATATTCTGTGATTCCACGAGGCCAGGGTGCAGTCTTTCCTTTCCATCTGTTGTATTTTTAATTAGGGGCAGCCAGGACTGGCCATTTCACACCACCGATGGGAATCACAAATCGGGGGTTTTCGCAGGCTCTGATGGAGCAGGACGCAGCACGGGTGGGAAACCCGCACACTCATTACCAGCATCCGCTTCGAGGGCCACTTTTCTCGGGCAGACCCACGCCCAGCCTCCGCCCCAGGCCCAGCCTCAGACTCCAGCTCGGGCGTGTCGCCCACCGAGACCCCAGCCACCAGAGCGCAAGACGAAGCGCCGCCGGTGCGCAGGCAGAGCCGGAGCGGATCAGGCATGGCCGGAGCGGACGAGACGAGCAGGGCGCGGCCAGAACCTACTCGCGCTCGGCCCGCCCCTCCCCCGCCACACCCCCCCACCTCCCGGGCCCCCCCCCCGGCACGTGACGGGGGGACGGGGACGCGCTGTGCCCCAGGGCTGACACTGGGAGCGGAGCGGAGCGTGGCGGTCGCAGGGGCCGTGGCTGGCGGGGAGCGAGAAGCCAGAGCAGCAGCCGCCACCGGAGCGGGTTCCGGGCCCAGCCGCGCTGCTGAGGCAGGTGAGGGGCCGCGGCTCTGTGCCTGGCGGGGGTGAAGGTGGAGGAGGGCGCGGAGAAGCGCAGTGCCGCCGCCGGGGCGGTCGGTCAGGGCAGGGCAGGGCCCTGCGGCGGGCGCAGGGTACGGCCGTGCGCGGGCCGCCTCACGGCCCCCTCCAGCCCGTCCCGAACGCTGCCGGGCCGCACCCCCTGTGCCAGGCACTCGGCGGGGGCTGCGGGCGGTGTCCCCTACCGTGACCCCGCTAGCGGCGGCAGTTTCGCACCTGGGCGCTGCCGGGGATGCGGAGGGCGGTGCGGGAGGCGGGCAGGGCCGCCCGACCTGCCCCGTGCGGGCGCGACTCACCTGCGGAGCTGGCAGGAAACAAAGGGAGGTGGTGGGCAGCGGCCTTTCTCCAGCCCCGCGGGTTGGGGGACGGCTGGAGTCCTTGTATTAACTCGGGGCCATTGGGTTCGGGCGGGTTGGTGTGGATTTGCCGCGTTATTCAGGGGCCAGTGTTGGAGTGAAGAAGTTAACAAAAGCGTGTAACGAGGAGTGAGTGGGCTGGCGGTGATGCGCTGGAGGCTCGTTAAGGTGCGGGGAGCTGCAGCGTGGCTTGAAAAGTTGTCCTGACAATTTAGAATGCATCGCTTATTCAGTGCTCTGAGTCACAGGCAATTATTAAATGATTACTTATTATGCCTTTAATTTTTAAGGCTGTGTCGGGCAAGCTAAGTTTACTTGAAGGTAGTGCCCTGTTTGTAACCTGCGTTGGTAATCTCTGAGGAAGCAGTAAAATATTATTAAGCGTCTTTTCATAAAACTCGTAACTTGTCTGTGTTTTGTTTATGTCTTCTTTGCATTCACATCTTTGCATCTATTTTTATGCAGTGTTTGCTTGTTCTAGATACACGCTTTGCACGTGGTGGTTTTTGCAGACACTGATGAGGACTGGTCATCCCTGTAAAGACAAGAACTGAGTAGTTAGTTGTGCTGGATGTGGTGTCCCGTTGCAGGAAATGTATGGATGGGATTGAATTCTCACAAGGATATTTCAGGACCAGTCTCCCAAGAAGTGGTCATGCAGTGTAGCTTCAGCCCAAAAGAAAACTGCCTAGGGAGAAGCAGAATTGTAAAATCTAGAAAGTGGAAGCCAGAGTATTTAATCTGGCACAAAGTAATAAGAATTTATCCTAATTTAGCATCAGTAATTGAGTTTATTTCTGTATCAGCACTGAGGAAGGGTTCATTTCAGTACTGGGTGAAGTTTGGTGCTGAAAATGGAAGAAGATTACACAAGTCAACTGCTGCAGGTTTGTAGGACACAGTGAACAAGGTCACATGAATTTTAAGGCGATTGTTGAATAAACTCAGTGGCATTTTTAATAGCTTGTCACCTGTTTGTGTTGTAAAGTAACAACCCATAGCTGTGGTAAGGTTTTCTGCCAGGGAAAATGAAAGAAACAGTTAAGTCTTTTTAGTGTATCTCAAGTTTGAATTACCTGCTTCTAGATGATCCAAAGAAAATACTCTGTACCTGAAAATTGGAAAAAAGGATATGAAACACCTATTGTGTACTTCATTTAATATTTTACTGCCCTTGAGTCACTGGATGACGTTGAAGTTAGGGGGGCTCTATATAATCATGTTATGTATGTATTAAATTAGACATACTGAATACATATTCATATAATACATATATTAAATTGCGTGTTAGGGCTGTACTTGAAGATGTTTCCTTGATCTTCAAGGCTGATTCAGTGGGTGTCCTTCTGCAGCCTGGATGAAGTACTGCCTAGAGGTGATCATGCTAATGTACAGTTGAAGCTGCCTGGGTAGAGGCTGATCCATCTCTGGACAACCATAGGGCTCTCCAGTCCCTGCCCATTGCAGGGGCAGAAGTTCTCACACTGGGGTCTGGTTAGATAATGTCTTGCTTTGTTAGAACTTACAGAAGGTCTTGCTGGAGGCAGATGTTGGCATGCAAACTACCTGATGCAGGGTTGGCAGCCTGGAAGAGGGTGTGGAGGGAGGAGCTGACCTCTGCAAACACCAAGCATTACAAGGGTTGCCAGCCTTTGATGAGTAAGATGTGGGAACCCTTCCCATCAGAAACCAAAGCCTAGATTGATCGAGGGGTGACTGTCAGGTGAAGGGGCCCTCTTGCTATCAGAGCTGCTGCACCCGGGGTCACATTTGGAATAGCAGTTGTCCTCACTCTTAGGGCAGTATGAACACTGAATGAAATAGTGGAATGAATGGTGGGGATATGGCCTACCTTAGTTATCCTGTAGCAACTAAATTTTTCCTCACTGGAAGAAAAGTGGGGCACAGTCATGTTTTGGGACTTTTAGGTTGGTTTTTTTTATTCAGGAATAAGTTTTCCTAGGGGTTTTTTTTTATTGTCAATGGGGCCACTTGTTGGTATGAAAATCTTAATCAAGCCTTGAGACTTTAATAAAGCTTACAGATGTTCTGTGGAAGGAAATACTTTTCATGGTCATAATCCTCTAATTAGGGTTCTTCGACCTTTGTTTGAGTATGTGCCATCCAGCACTACAGGTAACAAGGGAAAAGTAAATGTAGTGAGATTAGAAGGTCTGAGCTGCTATATTGCTTCACTTGTTGACCGCTCAATGAAGTCAGTACTAGAGATGTCAATAGTGTGCCTTCACATCTGAATTGTTTTAAGCCCCTTAGTGGTTTGGCCAAGACTTCCATAACCTGAGTTCTATGGTACATGAGCCCTGAGCGGTGTGTGGGGTTACAGGTAGGCAACTTTGTATGACATTTGGGTCTGTGAAACCAAGGCTGTGATAGTTGCTTGCAGACCTGCAGGGTTAATGTTGATATTTGTTAAACATACTGAGAATGATTTCTCACCTACACCACAGGTATCTCTTGCTTCTCTCTCGAGGTGGAGAATGCTTGATTCTGATGATGTGATCTGTTTATAAAACTGTCCTAATGTTTTGGCCAAGCACAGCATACAGCCTACTTCTCTTTTATGGTACCAAATATTTGCTAATGGCTTGGTGAATTTGCAGCTTGGATGAAAGAACAAAAATGATGCTGCTTATATTTGTTTTTTAGCTTTTGAAAAACGATTTTTAAAGGGATGAAGGCAGCAAATCTGACCTCAGAAGTGGTTACTAAACCTATCTTATAAAGGTTAAATGTGCATGCTCAATAACTCATTAGATGGAATTTGCAAGAGAGGAGTGAAAACTTGATGCTCTTAAACACCTGGTAGCCCAGTGGGAAATCACATACTGATGCTTTCTTTTTGGTTTCTGTATGGGAGGAGGAAGAGTGGTGTGAATGTGTCCTCATCCCTACATTTCTGCTTCCAAGGTAGCAGAACCTGGACGTAGATGGGAAGTCAGAAACACATTTTTTGTGGTATAGGACCTTGAAGCTGTGACAGGGGTTGGTAGCAGCTGTGAAGAAGCATTGGGAGAAGTTTGATTTAGTAACAGGGCAAAAGCAGAGTTTCCAAAACTAGGAATGGTGTGGGAATGGCAGCAATTTATTCATTTTTGCCTTCTGCTACTGTTGCTAAACAACTGCAGAGCTGAACTGTTTATGTAGAACAGTAGGTAAGGAGGTTGTTTTGTACTGAGGCTGTATATAGACAATAATGCAGTGAATGTCAATGTACCATTTTATGGTAGCAAGACTAAACACCAGAATCCCAGTGTGCTTTTCTGTTGCCTTGTGCTCCTGCTGTCAGTTTTGTTTAGTGTTGTACCACCATTTCTTCTGTCAAGTCCTTGAGAAAATTGTGAGTCTGGCCTTGTGATTCTGTTTGGAGTCTTAGAATTGATGATAACTTTCAAGTTATCTGTAGGCAATGTTTTCTGAAAGTAAAAGGATGAAGACAAGAGTTTAACAATGGGCATTTCTCTCTTGGCATCATGTTTGTGTTTTTAAGTTCCTTCTTCTTCTACAGAGTTGTGGGAAATAGATGATTTCTTTTGAGAGCTCAGACTGAATAGCAGAAGTGGTGAAAGAGAAATTGAAGAACTGTTACATGTTTCTGCTTCAGCTCTCCCAGAAGCCCTTTGTTGTTGTTTCTGTCCTTAGTCTGGTTTAGGGTACCCAAGTTCACTCTGCATGTGTGTGCCTGTGTGGAATTGCAGTAGTTCCACTCTGCTGTGGTAAATGCTGCAGATCCCATCACAAAGTCTTACCTTGTGAAGTTGCAAGTTTCTACATAATTCTTCTCATTCATGAAACATGCATTTTTAAAAAAAGATTTGTTAGTCTTTAGAAAATGAAATGTGGCAGCATTTAGCCTAAATTCTTATACTTTGTGTTTGAGTGCTAGAGATCTTCCCTAGCACTCAAGGGAAGATCTGTAGCACTCAAACACAAAATATAATGATATGTAACATGCTTTGACTTTTAAGGTTAAGAGATTCATGTACATTTACTCTGTTACATTCAGCATTAGTTGGCAGGACTGATACTTATCCGCTCTTGAGTTGACATTAATGCTGCATTATTAAACAGAACTTGAAGATCATGGGTGTGGATACAATGGTGGTTTTCTGATTGTAAAATGCTGAAAGTGCTTTTCAAATTTTTAATGAGTAACCATTAATTAACAATTTTTGGTTTGTAATCCTGTTTCATTATTGCTGGCTTTTTTGTTTGTTTCCTGGTTTAGCCCTTGAACTGTTGGTTAGATCAGGTTTTCTGTAAGGTAAATACCACAGAGAGCTCTCTTAGGAGTGTGCAAAGTAAACATGCAGAAATTAAGCCACTGAAACCAAGGTATCTTGGACATACTTCTATCTACACCATGAGTGTAGATGAAACTTGATGTAGCAATTTAAAGAAATAAATAAAAAAGGGATTGTACCACCTGTTTGTAAACACGAGGTGGATGCAGATGTGAAGTGATCTGCAGCTTTATAGTCGGTGTGGGTGGCACATCTCCCTAGTCATCTCCTTCTCCAGGTAAGTGAAGATTAGCAGACTGACTTGTTGCACACCCCCCCCATGATGAAGCAACATAATTTGTAATAGAAACAACAGGTTTAATGAGTTACTTGATAGGAGGAGGCTTTTCTGAATAGGAGAGTTAAATGGGTGGTTAAATTGTTCTGATGACTTTCTCTCTTACAACTGAGAAAGAGATTTGACAGTCTTGCATTTTTCCATTGATTCATTAGTCCACTGTTGGCGTAAATTGAATTAGCAGGGTTATTTTTGAAATTATTTTCTTGTTAAGTGCTCTTAAACAATTATTTTATTAAATATATATTTTTTTTCCCTTTACAGCTCTAATTGCTAACAAGAAAAATAACACTTCTGGAACAGAATGTGGCTTACCTTTTGCCTGAAAAGGTGAAGTCTTCTCGAGTAGAAATGGCTGATAAAGGTGGGAAGATCATTCCAGGACAGTTGTACATTGAAGTGGAATACGACTATGAGTATGAAGCCAAGGACAAGAAAATTGTGATTAAACAAGGGGAGAAATACATCTTGGTGAAAAAGACTAATGATGATTGGTGGCAAGTCAAAAGAGATGAAAATTCCAAACCCTTTTATGTACCAGCACAATATGTGAAAGAGATACCACGGAAAGCACTGATGCCACCTCTTAAGCAGGTGAGCATGCTGCCAAATAACGCTTTGAAGGTGACACATGTACTACAGAGGTCAACAGAAAATGTGAATAAGTCGCCAGAACTTTCTAGTTTTGGAAAGTCTTCTCCGGTTCAAGTGTCTTGCTTAGTTCGAGATGCCAATCAAAATCTGGGACCAAATAATAGCTCTGGTCAAACTCTTGGTTTGAGTCTGGACCTTACCCAAAACAATGGAAAACTTAACAATGAGTTGCAATCTCCCAAGGTTTCCAATCAGTTTAGAACCATCTCCATGGGTCATTTCCCATGTCCAGAGTTTCTGGAAATAGAGAAGACCAGCTTTTTGCATGAACAATCTTGTGATTCAGCAGGAGAAGGCTCAGAGAAAATTCACCAAGATTCCGAGTCTGGAGATGAGCTCAGTAGTAGTTCCACAGAACAAGTGCAGGTAAGCTAAAAAAAAAAGGAGTATCTGCAAATTGGTCTGTTTTCTTGCATTGCTTTATTGCTGTAATTGGCTTGTTGCTGTTTTGAGATGTATTCCTAATAAATTCAGGCTGTTTAAGTAAAAGATGTCTAACCTCAGCATCAACTGGTTATTGAAGTATAAACATTTGATATGTATAGCTATATACCTTGCAGAAATACTGCGCTTTGGGGATTAATTTATGTTATCTTACGATGTGAATGTTACAGAAATGCTTTTGTTCTTTCTTAAGCTTGTTTTCTGACAACACTGAATTTGGGTTATATTTCCTTCCAGAGGAAGGAAGCCTTCTGCAGTAACTCCTTGCCTCTTGGCTTGCTGAAATAGTTGTTGTAGTTACTGTGAGCTTTTCCTGAGTATGTGTATAGATAGCGTAAGAGCTGTAAATGGATGTATTAGTGGGTTTAATAGTTTAAAAATGGTACACTTAAGTTTCACAGAGAGTTTAATTTATGGCTTGATTATTTAATTTGTAGACTCTTACTGTAATGAGTAAGCCTTGCCAGTTCTGCTTATCACAACTTTACTCTGGATTAAAACTCAAAACATGTGAGATTGGTAATTAGTATGGAAGAATCTCAGGAATGATGTACTCCCACTTCAGGCTAAAACCGAGCATTGTTCGCCTTTTTTCTTAGTAAAGAAAAAACTGTTTTACTTTTGTAACAGGTCTCCCCCACCCTCAACTGAAGATTAGCACTATGATTTAGATAATCAGATCACTTCTGGTCTATTGTAACCCAGATTTCTTCTTGAACCGATGATGTGTGTACATACAGATAATTATGTATGTGTGAATATAGATAATCCCCTCCATTTTCCTGTAGGGAGACGTTACGGTTATTTTAAAATGCTAGGGTTAAGAGGTCTGTTGTCTTGAACTTTCTTACTGTTTAATGTGAAACTGATGTTGCTTGGATACAAACTGATCATTATAGTAAATGCCACTTGTCAGCGTGTATTCAGAGTACCAAAGGAACACACCGAAGCATAGCATTCACATAAAAATTGATGCTAATTTTAAAATAAAAATCTTATCATGGAGAGCTGTGACTCAGTACGTTGCTGGTAAGACTCAAGACAAAGCTGCTTAGTTAATCAGAGTGTGGGAAGTTCTTAAAGATTGAAGGTTGATTGGATGGTTTGTGTTTGAACTCTATGAGCTTGTGTATATATATTTACACAGAAATACACAGATTCAGCAGGTTTTCAGTGGCCAACTCTACTCTTGCATTTGGAATTCACAGCTTCTTTAGTTGTGGAATATTGTTTGTGTGTTTTAGGACAATTTTATTTTAATGAATAAATAGTATAACTGAATCTAATTATTTTTTTTAGTAATTTCTCACTTGGGCAATGTAAGTGTTAATCAGCTTGTTTGCAGTTTCTTGTGCTTGCAGTGCCCTAGCTCACTGCAGGTCATGTAAGCCACTTGGGAGGATAAAATGTTTTACATATATATTTTAGAAGCCAGTGTAGTGGCTCAACTACTACCGTAGCAATCGATTGCCAAACAAAATATGAAAATGCTAAATAACGTTTAGAAACGATGTCCTACTCTAGGTAGCATAGTAAAGGTTATATTAATTGTTAAAACACTTCTTTCTAGTCTTTCTTCTGTGAAGTGGATTAAATTAATAGTATGTGGATGTATTTTGTCAAAAAATAAGAAATGTATGTCCTGCCGCTCAGTTTCCATCAGATTTTGGCACTTGTGATGCTGTGATATTTATGTCTACCTTTCTCCCCTTTATCGGCCTCCTCCAAATAGACTTGATTTAATGCTGTAACTTATTTGTAAGTTTGGGTGTGAGTAAGGCAAAGAATTGATGTCACTGGGTTATGCAAGATCTGAAGATGGGAGTTTTTACAATGCCTACAACTCTCAAATACCAAAAATGCTGCACTTCAACTGTGGAAAAAGCATGGCAGCTCCTGGTTGAAGTCGCTGACTAGCATGCTGTTCTCATGGTCCTGGGTGACAAGAATGCAGGCACTCACTGTGCCTTGCATTTGTCTTATTTTTAAACCGTGAAGTAACTTAATCTCATTGTGTGCAATCACAAGCTTTTTAAATACAATGAAAATGTTTGACACTTAGTAGCCACAGGGATTAAAGCAGTAGTGGCACTGATGTCACTGTTAGATCAGTCTAGATATTCAGAGTGTCAGCCTTCTCACTGGAACAGCCTCCTGTTTTTTTAGAATTCTTTCAATAATGAGCATTGTTTAGTAGAAATCAGCTGTGCAGAAATTAATGGCTCAGAAAGCTGTTTTTATTGCTTTTAGTCTGTAGTGAGAACATCAAGTTCCAGGCTCTTGTGCACAAACAAGATTTCACTTCACAAAACTGACCTGGTTCTCTCTCCCCTGCCTGCTGTGGAGTTTGGTGTTACGCAGTCTGCATTATAATAAACTCTAAGCTACAGGTATTTTCTTTCAAATTTGTAAGACTAGAAGCTAGAGTGACCTTAATAATTATACCTTTGTGTAGGTGATTGTTTGGGGGGTGTTAAGGTAATAGTACTCAGCTGTAGTCTAACCTATGGTGTGTTTTTGGTGTCCTGAGTACAAATGTGTGAAATGCAGAGGAATGCTTCTGTTGGAAGAATCTCATTGCAGTTTTCACATTATTCTCTGAAGGTGGTGGTTGTTCTCCTTTCCAATAATGAAGGTTCTGCTGTTGTACAGTCTCAGTCTCATAGGCTTGCTGGATGTGGAACTATTGGAAGGTCCAGTCTTGCAAGTATCACAAAAGTGAAGGGTTTTAGACAGCTGAAATATAACACGAACTGATGGATAAAAGGTGATAGTGTGAGCAGAAGAATTTACTAATGAAGATGTAAGAGGCTATGTAAGAGAAAGGTCATGACAGGGTGAATATTCTTGGCATTTTATATATGAAGGAATTCCAACTATTGGGTGTATAAGGTGTTGTAATAATTAGATGTTGGTTTGTGGGCTGTAGGAAGGCTAGAGGTAATTAGTGGAAGTAGGGCCAGAGAGGGAACTGTTCCAATTTAATCAGGTTTAAATCTAATAGAGATGGTAACTGCAGGTTGAACTGGATCTGAATGAAATGTTTCAAGAGTGCACAGCTGGGCCTGAGAATTGCTGACACAATGGTGATGCTGAAGCCTTGAGAGTCAATGAAACTCAATAAAATGTTAGGAAAATGGTGTCAAGTGTGATGTCCTAATGCCACAGGGAGGGCAGAAAGTACCACTTATAAAGTGAATGGGTATGTGGGGAAAAGGAGAAAATTTTGAAAGAGGAGAATTCTGGAGCAGAAGACACAATATTTGAAGGAAGCCAATGTGAGGTTCCAGTGGTATGCACCAGAGCACTGAGTAATTCTTCTGGAGAAAAGACTAATGTTCAGACATGCCTGAACAGGAAAATGGAAGCAAAAGTGGAAAACACGGGAAGTGGTCATGACAAGGAGCTACAGGCAGATCAACTAACAAGTTTTGAGAGAGGAGGCATGCAGACAGGGAAAGAGAGTTGGCTAAGTTCAGAGATCATGTCAAGAATGGTTGTGGTATTCCAAAGAATCATCCTTACAAAGATAAAATTATTACAGACAGAAATGAAAATCTGCTTTCAGCAATTCTCATGCATAACTTATGTGAAATAGTTTTGTTTCTAATGAGTATTACCTTCTCTCATGGAAGACATAGAATATATTTAAGAGTAAAATGCATCATCTTAATGTTACTTCCTATGCTTATTAAAAGTTACCTTTGTTAGCAGGCTGGTTTTAATAATTTCAAATATAGACCATCACCTATTTTCGAAGACTGGTCTTCTGGCCTTCATCCTCTTTAGTAGTTGACCACTGCATAAACTGTGAAGTGCTAAAGGGGATTATCACTAGGATGGCTGTTTTGCTTTAATTTTGTGTAGTAAAGATCTTGCAAAGAAATCTTTGTCTAACCTCTGCAATTTGTGTGGGATTGGTGTAAAATTTTAAAATTGAAAACAATTTGGGCTTTTTTCCTGTAGAAGAAATGAGACTGCATGTTTTGGAAATCTTGGTGTTCTTTGTCAGCTAACTGACTGGCAGCAAGTAATTAGTGTTAGGCTGCCTTATTGGTTAGACATTAAATTTACAAAAGAAATGGCTGTTATTGGTTTTTGTGTGGCTCCAAATTAGTTTGCTGCTATTATAAGGAGCTTTGTGCTGCTGTTTATTTGCCCAAGAAATAGTGAGGCAGTACAACAGAAGTGATATACAAGTGGTTTTTTCTTAATAGAAATGAGCATGTTTGCAGATTCATGCTGTCATATGTAGAGTTTTGAAATACATTTTAAGTACCATGTATGTAATGTCCTAACTCCTTAATTCTAATTATGTTAAATGCTGAAATGTACCCATTATAATAAGGTGGAGAATATTT
Organism: Rhinopomastus cyanomelas; assembly: GCA_013400115.1. Lineage (NCBI taxonomy): Eukaryota > Metazoa > Chordata > Aves > Bucerotiformes > Rhinopomastidae > Rhinopomastus > Rhinopomastus cyanomelas. Next base: position 28,662 of record VXBP01004475.1, read on the forward strand.
TTTTCAGTAACAAGGAACTAAAAGCATTATAGTATAAGAAACTTCAGAAAACTCTTTGGTAATTCCAGGAACTGCTGCTAAAACTTTGTAAACATCAAGGTAACTCAGAAAGTATTTAATGGTAACTGTCAGCTGTCCAGAATTTTTAAGGAATATTTTCCTGTAATTTCCTGTAATTTTTCCCCCCCTACCCAATGACAACATTCTGGATTGTTGCATGATGGTGCTGTTCGTAACCAGCTTTGTCTCATTGTTTTCGGTATGAAACTCAGCTAGCAGATAGTTGTCCCTCTCAGTCCAAGTGAGTAATTCTGGGTTTAGGTGCCCTAGAATGAGAAGGCACTGTGTCCCACTATCACTTGGTACAGCCCATGTACTTTTCTGAACTTCCCTGTGCCAATCAGGTAGGCTGTGTAAGTCAATCTGTGTGAGTGAGCTCTTGATAAATAATAACCTGGGAGACAAATTTGTTTTAGTTGACTGGTTTTTCCTAATGGTGTCTGAATGCTTAGCTGAGTTAGTTACATACCTACTTGGTACGTGGCTCATGCACAGCATGGCTTTGTGTTGTGCTTTCAGAATCTCAGCAAACATAGAGCACTGTTAAAATTCTGCATGTGCCAACACTGTCTTCTGACTTTTCATACCTATTTTACATTTTCTGCATGAAATTGATGACTTGAAAATTCCACTCTAACTTGCATTAATAAACCTGTACCCATTAACGCAGTAGAGCTACATACTAGCTCAAATGAAGCTCAAGCTTCAGTCCTTAAGGAATAACAGTCATAATACGGAATTTATTTTTTTTTAATCCAGAGACGTGTAATTCCTAGTGTGTGTTATGAATTTTTGTGCTGCTGTCACCCCTGCCCTGTCTTTTATAGTGGTGCAAAATACCATCCTCAGCAGGGATGATGGCATAATCTTTATGGTCAGCGGCATAAATGCTCGAACAGAAAAGCAGCTGCAGGAAAAGGAACAGGTATTTTGTCTGCCTGCTCCTGGACTGCAAGCAGCTGGAGATGCTGGGGACTTGCTTGTTCTCTGTTGGCAGTGCTTCTGTTGGGTTTATGTCAGGAGCCTCCAGACACGGAACAAACTTAAATTGCTTTGTTATAAACAAGAACCCATTTGAGAGTATGTGATCATGTCTTGTTCTTGCATGTAGCTCTGAAACTGCAGTTTGGTGTGTCTTTACCTAGTTACTGTCTAGGCAATTGTTTAATATTGCAGTGCTTGCCTGTGGAATAAAGGTGCTGTTATTTTGTTGAACTCTAAAGAAAGCATCATTTGTTTCACAGCAGAATGACAAAATGGTAGGAAACATATGACTGTAGACTAAAATGCAGAATGCTTTGTCTTTTTTAGGCAGCTCTCTCTGGAATAGTGGACGTTCGTGCTTAAAAACAGGGACGTAAAATGTATGCGTATCTAGTACCCAGACACCTGGTATTCCTCTGTTGTACTCTGCCAGATGGGCTTGATTTATGTAAAACGATAGACAGAATCTGGTCTTGCCCTTACAGGAGGTTTATTCTAATGCTAAAGGACAGTACTTCTGGAGAAAACAATCTTTCAGCATAGCAAGAATTGAAAGTTTTTCAAAGACTTCTGTAATGGTAAGTTAATTGGGCCAACATAGTGATAGTTTACACTTATCAGTGTTGAATTTAACCTCCCTTAATATGGCTTCTGAGCCTAGTGGTTGGCAAAGAAAGTAACTTTTTTAGCAGATTGTTTTATGAAGGTGCTTGGTTAATGCAGAGAAGCAACCAGGCAGGCATAGAGAATATCAATAGTATGAAAATCAAATAAAAAGTGGAGAACTCTTAATTCCATGGTATTTTTGCATTTTAGATAGTGTGGTAATAGCACTGAAAATAGTATAGAAGAGGTGAAAAGTATGAACAGAGACATGGAATAGTTCCTGTGTGGAAGGCTTTGCACAAATCTTACATACCAGGGGGTGCACATTTAGTACTGCATAGAGAGAACTCAAACTTCAAGATGATTTTTTAAAAATTATTGATACTGAAATGGCTGGGAGATTGAATAATAAAGCAAACTTAATTTTGGTTCCCCCCCCCCGCCTCATCTGCTTATCCTTTCTGTTCTGTAGTAAGCTGTTGTGACAGAGGCTTAGATCTTGTCTGATCTCTGAGTGATGATCTGGATGATACTCTGAAGACTAGCATAGGTGTTTGGAGTCTACATTTCAATTAATTCTAGTTCTCTGACTGACGAAAATTTTGTAAATGGAAGCTACAAGGTGGAGGCACTGTCTGAATTAATTATTTCTTATGTTGGGTTTTGGTGTTACATTATCTGAGCCCAGCATCTGTTTGTAAACAAATTCATGGTTCCTATCTGAAATTACATACTATATTTTGAATTTCATTAACATAGTTTTAATTGTGTCCTTTTTTAATAGTTTATGTAGAGCTTTTAAATGGTCTTCAAATCACTGAGTCAAATTGATGCCTTCCATGTGCTTGTGTAAATGTAGTGCTTTATGTATTTGTTCTGGTGGTGTCTTGCATTCGCAGTTGCTTTCTCTTGCTTATGTGGATTAAAATTCAGTTTAATCACTGCTGTTCTAGTCACACCCTGGATCTACAAATATTTATTGCTAGTATCAGCAATGAGATGGAGTTGTGTTGGTTTAAGTGGTATTTTTATCAAGGCTGTCAATAGCCCATACATATTCCTTTATTGCAACTTGAATATGAATATTCATAGTCTAGTGCAAGATCTGCAAGTCTGGTGGTTTGAAGGACACATTTTTGTAGCAACACTGATGTGATGAAACTTCTGCAACAAATGTTCTAATGTAAAGAAATATTCTTTTATGTTTGATAAAAACAGTTAAACTTCTTGGAATCTCAACTTTTTGACCAACATAGGTAGCAGCGCTGTATCAACACTTTTCTGGACAGCTTAATGGATTGCCAAGATATTATTTAGAAGTTATTCATGCTACTATAGAAACTTGTTGCGCATAACCATTGTTAGAGTTTAAGTATTTAGAAGAAACTTTTTCTTGTGGTAAAGTGTTGGGGCCCCATCCCTGGAGGTGTTTAAGGCTGGGCTGGATGAGGCTCTGGCCAGCATGATCTGGGGTGGGGTGTCCCTGCCCATGGCAGGGCTGTTGGAACTGGGATGATCCTGTGGTCCCTTCCAACCCTGACTGATTTTTGTGACCTTATTGTGGCCTTCCAGTATCCGAAGGGGCCTTACAAAAAGACTGGGGAGGGGCTTTTTAGGGTGTCAGGTAGCGACAGGACTAGGGGTAATGGAGCAGAGCTGGAGATGGGTAGATTTCGAGTGGATGTGAGGAGGAAGTTCTTCACGGTGAGAGTGGTGAGAGCCTGGAATGGGTTGCCCAGGAAGATGGTTGGGGCCCCATCCCTGGAGGTGTTTAAGGCTGGGCTGGATGAGGCTCTGGCCATCCTGATCTAGGGTGGGGTGTCCCTGCCCATGGCAGGGGAGTTGGAATTGGATGATCCTGTGGTCCCTTCTAACCCTGACTGACTGTATGACTTGGTCTAGGTGATCCTGCTCTGGCAGGGGGATTGGAATAGATGATCTCTTGAGGACCGTTCCAATCCCTAATGATTCTGTGATTCTATAACTTCTTCCCAGTGAGGGTCACTCAGCACTGGAGGGGTTGCCCCGGGGGTTTGTCTCCTTCCCTGGAGACATTTAAAACCCACCTGGACTTGGTCTAGGTCAGGGGTCCTCAAACCTTTTAAACGTGGGACTGGTTCCCTGTCCTCAGACTGTGTCGGGGGCCAGTTCCCTGTCCTCGGAACGTGTTAGGGGCCGGAGGCTGGCCCAGCAGTAGGCAGGAAGCAGGGGAGAGAGGAATGTACCGGCGGACCCATGGGCTGGGGTTTGAGGACCCCTGGTCTAGGTGATCCTGCTGTGGTCAGGGGATTGGACTGAATGATCTTTCGAGGTTGCTTCCAATCCCTAATGTTCTGTGAGTCTGTGTGATTCTGTGAAATATGAGGATCCTGAATGATGTTTTTTGACTGCCTTTCCTGTTGAAGGTCAATAAAGGTGCTTTTCCCACCTGCTGTCAGCATGCTTAACATGCAAATAATCAGTTCTTGGTTATTTGCATCCAGTTCAGAATGCTCATAGATGGCTCTGTTGTGCTCTAGACACAGAGTACTCTGTGTATGTGTGTATGTATATACATACATTCTCTGAAATATAAGTATCTGTATAAAGATGTAAAAAATCGGGGAACAGTGTTCTGTTTCTTGATAGCACTTTGGTTTTGAGTCTTGCCTTGTGTAGCACAACTGCCAACGTTAAACTTCTTCACAACAACATCACTGGTATTGGCCTTTTTTTGTTTTAACCCTCCAAATAATGGTAATAAGCCCTGGCTCTGACTTTGTCCTGTCTCTCAGGTGCTGCACTCTAACTTTTAATGGTGGTGTCCCACTAACCTGAAGCCCTGTCCTTAGTGTTTGTGCCTACAAGCTATGCCAGAAGACTACATTGCTTCACCATAGCCTTTGCAGTAACAAGCTACAGCCTTCATCTTTACTTGCTTTCCTTCCTGTTTGCCAACCTGATGGTTTGTCTTCTTCATGTGACTGCCTGAGAAGAGAGGGTGAAGGAAGTAAAACTCCAGAAATACTTTTGTTACTTTTCCTTGCTCTTCTCACAAGTAGACAGTTACCTCAGTTCCTTGTCTGCTTGTTCCTATAGCAGGCTGCAAGTTGTGATGCACCAAGGTATAAATCTTAGTTTTCAGTTATTTGTGTGTCTAAAGCATGTTTCATCCCCTTCTGCTTTATTCTAGTTTGTAAGTTGCTACTGCAACTATCAGTTGAGCAAAACGAGGAGGTGTACTTGTGCTCTTGGAGCCTGGAATGGTTGCCCAGGAAGGTGGTGGAGCCCCCATCCTTGGAGGTGTTTAAAGCTGGGCTGGATAAAGCTCTGGCCAGCCTGATCTAGGGTGGGGTGTCCCTGCCTGTGGTAGGGGAGTTGGAACTGGATGATTCTGTGGTCCCTTGTAACCCTGACTGACTGTACAACTTGGTCTGGGTGATCCTGCTGTGGGACCTCTCAAGGTCCCTTCCAATCCCTTATGATTCTATGATTCTACTGCCTTAACAGGCAAAATTGCTTTAACAAGACCAGTTCTTTTTTTGAAATTGATTTTCTGAAGAAAATTTTTGACGCTGACTTGAAGGGCTATGTTTAAAACCTACATCCAGGAATAAATCCTTCATCTCAGGAATTCCATATGCTTAACCTGCGTGATATTGTCACAGTGCCTTCTTACTGTCTGTCTGGAAAAACTGCCGCTTTGCTTCACCGTGCATTGTGATTTTAACATCTGAGGACCAGGTATTTTTATCCTTGATGTGGTTCTGTGTTGGAGTGCAGCTTTAAAATTTTTGTAAAGTAAACTAAAATTGCACAAAATCTCTTTCTGTATCTTCGTAACTCATCTGAAAAATCCCAAACTGCTGGTTTAATATCTATTTTATTTAAAAGGAGTTGAAGGCTTACTTCATTTTAACATCTATTTTAATGCTGAAACATAAGTGACAAAAGCATACTTGTTTACTCTGGATACCGAATTGCAGAAATAGCTGTTCTTAAAAGTGAGACAAATTCTTGCTAGTGTAAGGGAAATAATGGGGAAGAAAGAGTATAGAAGTGCCATGGCTGAGAGTTTCATGCTTTCTGCCCTGAAACTGGGTGTCAACAAACTCTGCAAGTAGAGAGAAACAACCTGAAAAATAATCCAAGGACAAATATGCCTATTTTTAGTGTTTATTGTGTGGGGGCAAGTGGAATATGCAACCTGGTTGAGATTTTTCATGATAATTTCACTATTTTGCTTAAGTCTGCTGTAGACAGTTACATATGACGTGTTGCAGGCTATTTCTGGGATTTTGAGTCTTTAACACTGCAGTGATGTACTTGCTGTTTGGGTTAAAAAAACTCGAGTGATTTTAAAAATCTAATTTCTTTGACATTGGGCATGGTGGGTATTCATTCTACAATTGGGTATACCTTCTGCAAAATGGAATCAGTGTTAAAGTTGGAGTGATTGTAGCTTATTTTAGCTCAGGTAAAAGCAGAGAATGAAAAAATATCTTCGAAGCAGCATAATTAATTACAGACTTTTTTTGGCGTGGTCTTAAACCATTTCTAAAGGAAGCATTCCTACTTAGCTAAAATTCTGAAATAACTCTTGTATAACTGTACCAATGACTAACACTTTGATCATCCCATTGTCTTTAAAGGAAGAATTTTAAACTGAAGTTGTGAAAAATTGTTGAGTGTATATCTTGTCTGACATGAGACTTGGCTTGTACTTTATCCTTTGATACCAGAAAAAAGTTATGCATGATGTAATAGTAGGTATTCTTTTGCTTAAGTCATTAAAACACATGAGTCTGAGGGAATTCGAGGAGCCCTAACAAAAATTCAGAGTTTTGATTGTGTGCTGGAGCTTGTATATGGTGGAGGCAGCGTCTTCCAAGTTTCGGATTTTGTATGACATTGAGACGTTTTGTCTTAATTCTTAGTATCCATCGCCATGATGGATTAATACATGTAGGATTTTTATGGTCTATTTGGAAACTTCAACATGCAAGCATGTCAAATAAATGCAATACTCTACAATAACAGTCTTTTGAAAACTAAATTGCAGTCTCTGCTCTAAGTTGTTGCACAGTGACTTTGTCTTGCACCTTGTATAAAATCTTGCTGTCTGTCATAGAACCCACTAATTAAATTCAGTGTTACACAGTAAACATGTGAGGAAATACTGGATCTGAATGCAGAATTAGGAAAAAACAATCTGGTACAGAGACTGGTGGTTTTTAAAGATGAGAAAGTCTAATCTGTTCACTGTTGATTGAAACCAGCTACATAAAAATGAGTTTTGATGTTGAAATACTAATAATACACGTTATCTAAAGTATTAAGCAAAATGAATAGATGTTAATCTCCCACTTAATTTTAATTTAACCATTGAAAAGATTACCTGTTAATTGAAATTATGTGTATGGGTGTGAAAAATGATGAATAGTGTATGAAAATGGCTTTTGTGTCATGGGAATTCAGTGATGCTTGGGAAAGCTTATGTGGAAAAAGCCTATGGAATTAAACGATCATAGCCTTATCAAATAGGTTAAAGTTGAGGACCTTTTCAGGTTAATTTATTATACTAAGCATCACAAAGACGTGCTTTATGACAAGAGTGACTTCTTTAAAAAATTTTAATATTTTTATCTTCTTGCTGCTCAGTACTACCTTAGTGAAGGGCGGTATAAAACCTGAGTTACTGCTCAATATAGATGACTCTGTATGCTAAACTCTTTGTTATATTCTGCTCAATACAGATTATTCTCTCTGGTAAACTGTATAGTATGCACATGTGTTGCTGGCAGAGTTTAGCAGCGTAGGATCTTCCTGTAGTGCTTGTACTGCATTCCTCTGAAAGGAATGATGACTGCAAAGCTCACGGTACCTTGAGACTTCATTACAAGTTTGGTTACAGTTGCTCTATGTGCAAGATTACTTGCCCATCCACTAATCCTCCAACCCCCCATTTCAACGCCAATCTAAAAAGCACAGCTATTAATACTTGTATGAAGTATTATTTAGACGATGTAGCTAATCACCATATGTACTCCATTGCCTCTTGTGAAGACAAAAGCATTTGGAGTAATGTTGGCCTACAGCCTATTTAGGTATGTAAAGTTTCACAATAAACTTCATATTTTTCAATACAGCTGTTGTTCTGTATGTGACTGAACAGCAGTGTCTGAATAGACATCAAGAGGAGCAAGCTGTATTTATTGGCAGTGGTGTTGCAGAAAGCTCTGTGGCAGCTGGCTGGTCAGCCTGCAACACTTAATTTATAGACCCATGTGAGACCTGGAACATTCTGTCACCTACAATGCCTGCAGTTGCCTGTGATTCACCTTTGTGCGGAAGCTCAGTGGAAATGTCTCTGGAATACAACATAGAAATCAATGGGAAAGTTTTCTTGTGAAAATGTGTATACAGTAATTGTAAATACTTTGAGAACATTGTTTTTTGTTTATTCATGCCAAATTATTGTTTTTCTAGAAATAGCAAGGCTTTAAATGTCATAGAATCATTAGAGATCGGAAGGGACCATGAAAGATCGTTTAGTCCAATCCCCCTGCCACAGCAAGATCACCTAGACCAAATTGCGCAGGAACATATCCAGGTGGGTTTTAAGTGTCTCCAGAACTCTGCTGTAGCTAAATCATCAAACAAATACAACAGACATTTAAAGGTGCATCATTTAGAATCACAGAATCACAGAACAGTAGGGATTGGAAGGGACCTCGAAAGATCATCCAGTCCAATCAGATCATCCAGTCCAATCAATTTACTGATGACCGTAGCTGAAAAATAACGTAGTCTTTACCTTAATATATATTTTTCTTGTAGACTCAACAGAAAGTTCAGCTTCCATCCAACCTGTGTTTTCTGCAGTGCAGCAGCTGCATTGTGTCAGATTTCAAGAGCAGCTTTATGTGCTGACCTTTCTGGTATACTTTAGCATAGAGACTTTGAATGCCTACATATCCTTACTGTGTATCCTTAAAAGTATTATTTTTCCTCAAGAGCTTGGTGGAAAGTGCTGCATTACTGCAGTTTCAACGAGAATGTTCTCTAAAGGCTGGTGGCTCCAGTTGATCAGCTGAATGCTGAGCACAGAATGATAATGCAGCAGTGTGGGGGAGGGCCATGTTTGCTGTAGCAAGCAGCTGGGCACTGTGCACTGCCTGTTGCTTAACCAGCAGGAAACTATTAGCAAGTTCATGCCATCTCAGCTATAATGTACTCCTAATAGGTTTGCTTTATTGCATAGAATAGTCAAAAAAAGCCTGGAATGTTTTACCAATTGAAAGTCGCATAACATTCCTCCTAATGAAGTTTGACAGCACTTTCTGCAGTCTGTTGTGCTGAGGTACCATAGATGTGTTCCTGTGTACTAAATATTGATAACTGGTTTGTGTCTTTTCTTAATGCAAGTTTTCTCATGTGGAAGCTTTTAAGGAATTTTAAATTCTAATGTATTCTGTAAAATAAATTGCTACAACAAAAACTTCTATATAAAGTCCATTTTAACGTACTCTTAATGCACTTCTGCTTTAGAGGCAGTTGTATTTTTTTGTTATGGCACTTTAATAATTTCTTCATTTTACTGATATATCAGATTGTGTCTCTGATATCTAGGGAGTGGGATGACTTTCTTTATCAGTAGTGAAAAATGATGTAAAGCAGAAGACTAAATTCAAATAAGTAACATTCTAATATGTAAATTAATTTTACTGCTTGAATAATGTTAAAAGTTGTATTATAATCGTGGGAAAAGTAGGAAGGATTACTGTGTTACCCAGCTTCCCACCTTTGGTACTGGACAGACTTCATGCCTGTGTGGTGGGCAGGGACATGGCCAAGAATGCAGCTTCCGATTTTTGTTGCAGTGTCTGGTTCGCTTACAGCTATGTTCACTCATTTACTCATAGAATCGCCATGGCTGGAAAAGGCCTAACCCTAGACCATGGCCTCAAGTGCTTCCTTACAGCTAATCGAAATCTTTTGGTTTAAAACAATTTGTTCTAGAGGCTGTCTCCAGGCACATCAAGGACAGCAGGGTCATTAGGGACAGTCAGCATGGCTTTACAAAGGGAAAGTTGTGCTTGACCAACCTGATAGCCTTTGATGAGGGCATAAGCAGGTGGATAGGTAATGGCAGAATGGTGGATGTGGTCTATCTTGACTTGAGTAAGACATTTGCATGGTCTAACACAGCATCTTCGCAGCCAAACTGAGGCAGTGTGGTCTAGACGATCGGGTAGTGAGGTGGATCATGAGCTGGCTCCAGGATAGAAGTCAGAGAGTAGTGGTCAATGGGACAGAGTCTAGTTGGAGGCCTGTATCTAGTGGAGTGCCCCAGGGGTCAGTGCTGGGACCAGTCCTTTTCAATCTAGTCATTGATGACTTGGATGAGGGATTGGCATGCACTGTCAGCAAGTTTGCTGATGACACAAAGCTGGGTGGTGTCGCCGACACCCCAGCAGACTGTGCTGCCATTCAGCAAGACCTAGGCAGAGTGGAATGTAATGAAGTGTAACAAGGGCAAGTATAGAGTCTTGCATCTGGGCAAGAACAACCCCAGGTACCAGTACAGGCTGGGGACTAACCGGTTGCAGAACAGTGTAGGAGAAAGGGACCTGGGGTCCTGGTGGACAGCAGGATGAGCATGAGCCAGCAATGTGCTTTTGTGGCCAAGGGGGCCAACAGCATCCTGGGGTGGATCAGAAGAGGGGTGATTAGCAGATCAAGAGAGGTTCTTCTCCCCTTCTGCTGTGCCCTGGTGAGACCACATCTGGAGTACTGTGTTCACATCTGGGCTCCTTAGTTCAAGAGGGCTGTGGAGCTGCTGGAGGGAGTCCAGTGTAGGGCAACGAGGATGATCACAGTATTACCAAGGTCAGAAGAAACCTCATAGATCATCAAGTCCAACCTGTTACCACAGAGCTCAAGGCTAGACCATGGCCCCAAGTGCCATGTCCAATCCTGCCTTGAACAGCTCCAGAGATGGTGACTCCACCACCTCCCAATGGTGAAGGAGGTGGACCACCTCCCTCATGAGGAGAGGCTGAGGGAGCTGGATCTCTTTAGCTTGGAGGAGACTGAGGGGTGACCTGATTAATGTCTATAAATATTTGAGGGGTGGGTGTCAGGAGGATGGAGCCAGGCTCTTCTCAGTGTCATCTAGTGATAGGACAAGGGGCAATGGTTGTAAACTGGAACATAGCAGGTTCCACATCAATGTCAGAAGGAACTTTTTCTTCCCAGTGAGGGTGATGGAGCACTGGAACAGGCTGCCCAGGGTGGTTGTGGAGTCTCCTGTGTGACTTGGTCTAGGTGATCCTGCTGGACTAGATCCCTTCCAATCCTTAATGATTCTGTGAAACCATCACCCCATGTCTTGTCCCGACAAGCATTGCTGAAAAGTCCCTCCCCATGCTTCTTGTAGACTTGTGCCAAGCTGGTGAGGCCATCTTTGTAAATCAAATGTTTCCATTTTGAGGAGAGGGTGGAAACTTCTTCCCATAGGGAAAACCAGATTAAGAAGAGCTGCTTAACCTGATTGGACCTTTCTTGCATTTTTGCAGAGATTTGCTGCTCCCCATCCACAGCAAGCAGAGACCATGAAAACACATTCTCAGCCGTTCCGCAAATGGCCCTGGGCTGAACATGGTCCAGTGTAGCTGTCACTCCCTGGTAGCATTGGAACAGGCTGCCAAGGGAGGTTGTGGAGTCTCCCTCTCTGGAGACATCTAGAGCCCACCTGGACATGTTCCTGTGCGACTGGATCCAGTGGGTCCTGCTGCGGAAGGGGGACTGGACTGGATGATCCTTCAAGGTCCCTTCCAGTTCCTAATGTTCTGTGATTCTGTGAACAACTTTAACAGTCCAGTCACTGACAGTGTTTTCATCTAAAGATACTGTGTGAAAAGTGTCTGTAGTCTATTTTTATGGGTGAGCGAAACGGAGGCACAAAGCAGGATGGGATTTACCCAGCAAAAGAAACAGGAAAGGTCAGGTCTGGAAAGCAGAGTGATAGGCATTTTTTCTGCTTGTCCATGCAGACTGGTGGAAGACTTTCAGCGTTGCCCAGAATTGGTAGTCTCCTGAGCAACTGACACCCCAGTCTGTACTACAGCTGAGCTTCCTGCCTGTGTTTACCAGTTACCTTGGTTTACCTGCTGTCTGAGATAGTCGTTAATGAGTAAAGCTCATCCAGTTTTATCTTGGTAGGTTCGTCAGCTAGCACACCCTTCTTCCTGTGTCTGGAAGGCCTTGGGTAGCTGTGAGGAAAATGTACTATTTTGCATGGCATATATAAAATATTGTGTGTGCTGTATTTTGTTAAAGCACTTTTTCCTCAAAATGCTAACAAAACTACCTTTTCAGTGATCAGTTTTTTCCCTCCAAGTGGAGCACTTAAGCTGATGAGCAAAATTGTATTTCTGCCGTTGCTCTTACCTTTCATACTGCTATTGTCTTCTGTAATCTGAGGTGACAGGAAGAGCTGTTCTCATTTGGTTTGAATCTTTGTTATTCTTTGAGCTACTTTGTTTGATGATGTTAAGACCTTTTCTACTTCAGGTGTGTTCTTTGATGCTCTTATCACTGTGGTACTGTGTTGCTGTTCTTGGAGGCTGTTGATTTTTCTTATGAGAAGTGATACTTAGATTCAGCATTGCAGTTGTGCTTGTCTGTACAATAAACCACCCTCTTACTGTACATTTTAAATAAGTGGCTCAGTTTGTATCTAGCTTCACATGTAAATGTGCTGCTGTTCAAGATGAGGGTTACAAATGTGAGAAGCTATACAAAGCTGTATGAGAGTAATAAAAACAGGGAAGAACCCCAGTGTGATTCTTTCTCATTGCACAGGGACAGAGGCAGGAACACCAAAAGTGCTATTGAAAGTTGATGACTAATCTGCACATAAACCTTCAAGGAAACTTCCCTGATCATGCTGTACAAGTTAATGTTACTTGTACCTTGTGTCTCTCCATATCGAAGTAACTTTCCTTTTTAATGTAGCCTCCTCCTGCGTTGTCAAAGATAGACAACTCCTTCCTTATTATTGTTGCCAAAAGTTATTCTAGTTAGCATGTTTGAAGATTCTAATCCTTCTCCTTGCCACCTTTAGAGTTTAAAGGTATAGCTAAACCTCTTTTAAGAACTAACAGGTTCTGAAAGTCCTGCTTTCCTGACTCCTAAGTCAGTCAGACACTTTAAAGGCATCTGACTGGCATGGCACTGACCTGCAAACACCTAAAGGGTCTCAATAAGCGTGGTGCTTTGTTGTTTTGTTTTTAAAGTCAACGGGGTTATTTTATTGCCATTCTGGTTTCTTCCAACAACTTGCTGCAGGGTCACGTTAGTATCACCAGAGCAAAGAGCAGGGGGGGAAAGGAGATTGATTACTTTTCTTGTTAGTGGATGGCCAGTAGACTAGCTTAGTTCTACCTTAAAACTATGTCAGTGGTCTTTTATTTTCTGAAATGAATAAATACGTGGTGTTTTTACTGTTTTTCTAAGCATTGAGATGTTAACGGAGTGCTCTGAACTGTGTGCTTTATTAATTTGGTGACATGGATTGAATTAACAAAAGCATTTGCTGAACTTTTGGTATACGCAGAAGAGTTGGCGTGACTTCCGACTTTCTGCACAAAGTAAATTCTTTGCTTGTTAGGATAACTAACTCATTTAAAATGACAAATTACTCTTCTCTTGTTGTAGAGGTATAGAATCAGCATGAAAAGTATGTAGTGTGTTTTTTCATACTCTTTAAAATTGCGTAGCCAGTCAGAATGTCTAGAGACTACTTCTCTGAGGTGTTGCTCTCAGTTTATAAATTGAGCAGTATCAAAACTTGTTTCTCAGGTTTTTAAAATAATGTTTGTAGAACTTAATGTAATAGACATGCTGTCTGTGTTTCTGAAGGGATTGCCTGTTTATTCCTAAGTGGGACATGGTAATCAACAAAACTGTCCACTGGAGATTTGGGACATGTGAGTAGCATGGTCCCTTGGGAGTAGTAGTTGCAAGTAATGAACTCAGGGAAAATTCGAGAAGTAGATGTGGAGGTAGGTGGCAGTTACCTGGTAAACTGTGTGAAGTACAACTGCCTGGGTGTTCAGAAAAGGATAGAGCCTGCTGATTGCACAGTGGATATATTCTTGTTAATATATTAGTAAGACAAAACTTGAAGGGTTGTGATCAGTGGTGCAGAGTCTAGTTGGAGTCCTGTGGCCAGTTCCCCAGGACTGGGTCCAATCTTGTTCCATATATTTAACAGTGACCTAGATGAAGGAACAGAGTGTACTGTCAGAAGTTTGGTGGTGACACCAAATGGGGATGAGTAGCTGATACACCAGAAGGCAGTGCTGCTGTTCAGCACAACCTGGGTAGGCTGGAAAGTTTGATGCTAAAAAATCTAATGAAGTTCAAAAAGGACAAGTGTAGGGTCCTGCACTAGGGGAGGAATAACTCCCTGCATGAGTATAGGTTAGGGGTTGACCTGCTGGAGAGGAGCTCTGCAGAGAAGAACCTGGGGGTCCTGGTGAGCAACAGGTTGAACATGAGCCACTCATGCGACTGTGGCAAATAAGGCCAGTGGTCTCCTGGGATTCATTTAGAAGAGTGTGGCCAGCAGGTTGAGAGAGGTTCTCCTTCCTCTCTGCACTACCCTAGTGAGGCTTCATCTGGAGTATTATGTTCAGTTCTAAGCTTCGTAGTTCAGGAAGGACAAGGAACAACTCCAGCAGAGGGCTACAATGATGATAGAAGACTGAAACATAACTCTTTTTATGGAAAGACTGAGAGAGATGGATTAGTTTAGCCTGGAGGAAACTCAGGGATCATATTAATATTTATCAGTATCTTAGCACAGGTGTCAGGAGAACTGGGGGCAGAGTCTTCTCAGGCTGCTCAGTGCCCACCAGGGGCAGTGGGCACAAATGAGAGCGCAGGAAGTTCCATCTGAACATGAGAAGAAACTTCTTGACTTCAAAGGCAACAGACCAGGCTGCCCAGAGGTGTTGTCGAGTTTCCTTTTCTGGAGACTTTCCAAACCTGCCTGGACATAATCCTGGCCTACCTGCTCTAGATGAATGTGCCATAGTGGAGCGGTGGTCTGACGGTTGGACTTGGATGATCTCCAGAGGTCCCCTCCAACCCCTTCTATTCTGTGATTTTATACTATAACATGGCTGCTTCCCAAGCCAATCTGCTTTGTTATTCAGCGGCTTGCCACCTTAATTTATTCCCATGAACTGTGTAGCAGCAATTGTACTGGTACTTCAGCACTGATTGTAGTGTTGACTGCTGCTGCTGAGTATGAAAAACTTAAAAGCATTGTAGTCCATAAGCTCAAGAAGATATTTTTAAATTATTCTAGCATCTAACAAAGAAATGTTAGTGTTAACAAGTGCTTGCAGAATTTGCTGCCATAAGCAACATTTAGTGAAGCAGGGTTTCACACAAGTGAAATCTGCTTTTACAGCAGAGTAAAAGGACAACAGTATAAAAGGACAACAGCTGTAAGCAGTGTGGGAGTTGTGCATTTTCATGTCAAGTGTTTGGAATTAAATAGCATTTCTGACAACAGAGTTGATGACTGCTGTGTTTTAAGCTGTCTCTTGCAAATAGCTCTTATTTTTTTAAAAAAACTTTATTATTTGGTGAGTAAGCCACACACACACATATATATATTAGCTTTAAAATTCTTAATGGCTCTGCATTCTTCTTCTCTTTCAAGTGGTAGAATGTTACAGTTTTGGTTCTACTGAGTCACAAGTTTTTGGAAACTTGGTTGATGGTGGTTGAATCTCAGTCATTGTTTGATCAAATGGTACTCAAGCTATATTTCAGACTTGCCCAGTAATAAAACTCCACTAACTTTTGAGTAACTTGAACATCGTATCAGAGGTGGAGTTTTCATGCATGCCAGACTTTACTATGCTTTGTGTAAGCACTGGACCCTCAAAAGTGTACTTAAATGCTGGGCAGTCTGTACATCTGAAAATGTACAGTGTTAAAAAAATTGCTGTTCAGTTTGAAGTGACTTAAACTAATGGAAACTTTCTTGTTCCTCAAGCTATTATGAGTTTAAGACCATTGTACCCTTTCAGCTATATTTTGTAGGAAAAACTAATTTTTTGGTGTGCTATGGTATTGTAATGGTAACAACATTGAATTGTTACTCGAAGATGTTAGTAATCTGTCTTAAAAAATAGTTTGACTGCTCTGAGTCAGATGAGATGTACAGCTGTAGGCATATACAGTTAAACATCTAATGACTTACAAAGTGAGGGCTCTTCAGTACTCCTGGAGCTTTGGGATCATTCTGCTGTAAAACTTATAAACAACTGAAGACTTTGTGCTCTTGCGATAATGCCCTTCTGAAAAGAGTAGCTGTTGGCATATTACAGGACAGGTTTCCACTGGAGAAAGCAAATTAAGTTTTTCGGGTGTTTTCTTAGTGTGCTACCTTAGTTTTTACACAAGATAATAATGGAGATGAATAAATTTTTCCCAACAGCTTTATTAGTCACAAATCTGCATTCAGGCATGTACTGTGGGTTCCCTAGAGGTCAAGAATTGGCAGCATTTAAACTAAAATGCTAAAATAAACTTGATATTTTTACAAATGTTGTCGAAACATCCATGTAGGTGGAGAAAAAAGGAGTAAGTCTATGACTACATTGCATGTTCAGACTGTTCAGGATGCTGGCTCAATTTCGGAAATAAGTTAGAGATGGTGCACTATGTCTGCTGAAACTGTCAGTGTTTGATACAGTGAACAGGGTACAAGGGAGTGAAGGGAATTTACCATCTGTCTCTTCAACACTAAGATGTGGCTGCTTTCATAATTGGGGTAAGCTTGCTGTGTAACCATGTATGAAATAAAGTGTTTCATACGGTGTCTAATTTTTTTGCTACAGGAAAAGCAGCTTTGTTGATATCTTTGGACAAAAGCTTTTTTATGGAAGGGAGAAGCTAGATTGTGCGAGTGGTGAAGTACAAGTACAGTAAACACTGTCATCTTTGTGCATGTTTTACAAAGGATTGCTTTGTAAAATTTTACTTCTGTTTTTTCAAATATTTGACATCACTGTTGTAGTCTTCCAATCAGTTATATACTGTCTTATTCCTGAAAACTTCCTAAGTTTGTATGTAATAGTTTTGCTCACTTGAGATATCATGAGCACTACATAAATGAGTAGGAAATCTGTAGTGTGTACGGGGTAGGGGAAGAAAGGGTTTAATCAGTGGTCTTTCATCAGTCGCTTGTGGTGGATGGTCTGGGAGCGTCTCTGGTAACTGCTCCCCTCTGCATCACATCACAGTACTGGAGACCCCTCTCTGGTGCATCTGTTTTCCACTTCAGTCTTTTGAAGCACTTTCAAAGGTGACAGAACAAGCCACTCCCTGGCTTTCCCTGCTGCAGGATTTTTCCAGTATCGTTGAACAAATAATTGTCACGATGACTATAAAATAGTTTTAGTCACTTCTTTTTTGCCACTAAGAAAACGGAAATGCATTTAGTTTTTAAAGGCTTTTTGCTGTGAATCTAGGTCTTTATTTTATTTTGTTTAGATTGATAAGGCATTACAATATCACTGGAGAAACCTTTTGCCGACTTCGGGAATTTTTTGTGTGAAAGTTACGGGAGAGCTAAAGCAGAAGGGAACTTAAATGGCTGAAATAACACAAACACTTTGTGGCAGAACATGATATCCTAGGTATTACGACTTTATTCCAGGGGTCCTCAAACCCTGACCTGCAGGCCGCAAACAGCCCCCCAGGGTCTCCAATGCGGCCCGCTGGAGGTTGGGGTGGGGAAACCGAGCAGCAGTCTTGCCGACTGCACGGCAGGGCTGAGGAGGTGGGGTGGCGGCATCAGCGAGGTGGGTGGCTCCCATGTCTCTCCCTCCCTCCCTCCCTCCAGCTCCCAGGCAGGACAAGCCAGGCAGCACAAACCAGCTGGCACCAGTGGGAAGCGCACATTGAGATATTATTTGTTTTTGTTGGTTACAATTGTTCTTCATTTTAAATATTGCATTCTTTTTCCTGTTTTTGTGCACTACTACAAATAAAATATGTGCAGTGTGCATAGGAATTCGTTCATTTTTTTCCAAACTATAGCCCGGCCCCTGACAGTGTCTGAGGGACAGTGAACCGGCCCCCTGTTTAAAAAGTTTGAGGATCCCTGCTTTATTCCATAATCTAGTTTCACAAAGCAAAAATATTGATGGATACATTTATATTAAAATGTATTTTATGTAAATATCACCAGAAATAGAAGAAAGTAATAGCTCAGCTTCTATATTAGTGGAAGTAAACTGCAAAACTGACTAAAAGAATTAGTGAAAATAAATGAGATACCTAATTTTATTGTTTTCAATGTGATTGGAAAGCTGCTTGAAAAATACTTTGAGTGAATTTTAAGCTCTTAATTGTTGAATGACCTTTACTAGGTAGATATTTGGGTAATTTGTACAGCATTATTTCAGTTCTGCATTGGACTTCAATTTTATTAATATTTTCTTATCAATTCATAGTGGAAGATCAGCTGAACATGATAACTCGATACAGTTAAATAATACTTACGCTATTATAGTTGGTCCAAAACTTATAGGCAGCTGTTAACAGAATTAAAGCATTTACTGTCATCTTATGTGTTCCTTAAAGTGCATTATCTAGGTAAGGCTAGAGAAGGTAGTGCATAAAAATTTGTATGGGTTCTCATTTCTATTTGCCTATGAAATTAGTTTTCTTCACCTCTGAGGGAGCAGAAGACTTGTGGAACAAAACATCCCTTACAGATTTTTGGGTATTACAGTAAGTTTTAAATGAGCCTGAATATGTTAGGAGGAGAGTAGGGATCGGAACATATTTGTAAAAACCTAAGCCAAGAGAAGAAAGAGGAAGGGGGAGATGAGCTAATTATTCGAGTTGAAGCTGTCACTTCATGAAAATGAAACTGTAGAGTTTTTGTGATTTCTTTTATGTCATTCCTGTTGAATATAAAGCTGGTATTGAAGTCCCAGGCCTTACTAAAAGGACAGTGCCAATTCCTTGGCAAGAAGCTTGGTTGTTCAGGGAACTGGGATGCTTCGTTCCCTGTCTTGGGATTCTGTGGGATGTGCCTGTTTATTCTCTGGTTTGCTGCTGCAGAAAGCTGGTATTTCCTCATTTTCCATCAGTGTAAATGTTTCTTCTCATGAACAATCTGTTGCTTGTATTTTCGTGAGGAGTATTAAGGTGAGATTTGCTTTATTCCCCCTTTCTAGCAGCTAGCTTCATCAATTTGAATGCTGCTGCCGAAATGTAAGTTTTAATTTCAGGCTCACTACAAAGAAAATTGCAAACAGAGGCATGCCAACTGAAGCAATGTATTTGTAAAGGAGGAGAAAGTCATATGTGATGGGTCATGTTTTGAAAGCAGGCTAGTACTGCAGCTGCATTTAAGCAGTTGTTCTAGAAGTTTTTGTCCCGAATTTAAAGGGAAAAAGTAATTCCTGTTTCAAGGAAACTGTATTTTGTCTTTTGAATTTGCTCTAATTTTGAATGCTTAAACAAATACTGCTGTCTGAAAGCCATTTGTATAAGCTAACATTAAGATTAAAGGTATACTTTGAGAAGCTGATATGCGTTTCAGTAAGTACCTTGTGAAGCACTGTAAGTTTGCTCTTCATTGCACTGGGTTCAGGTGCTTAGAGGCCTGATAGCGTATCTGTGGCCTTTGTTGAAAATGTTGACTGTTCATTCATGAATGATTAACAGGTTGTTTTATTTGGAAGCACGTATCTGCTTCCTACTGTGTCACTGTAAAAACTGTTCTGAAAAAGCTGTATGTACAGTACAGTGCCTGTTAGAAGAATTTTCTGTGTGTTGATCCTTGAAAATTTATTCAGCCTGCATTAAACTCCTTTCCTTGTCTGTTTGGAAGGATTTTGTGCTAGCAGATTATTCTGTGGGGCCGAACTGAAGTACTGCAGACTTCTAAAGTGTTAAACTACAAAGCAGTACTGAGCGCAGGGAGAGGTCCTCATGAACTCGAAGTTGTTAGAGCGCTTAATGGACCATAACATTTTAATTCAAGCTGTATCATCATGGAAATATTTTTTCTATTTCTAATTTTTAAAATATTTTTTCTAGCAAGAGGCCTTCACTGTTGATAGACAGACAAAGCACCATCAAACAGTCTGAAAGCCACATAAAATAGTGAATAAATGTCGAAGTATTTTGAGCACAAGATACTATGTGTATGCACGTGTGGGCATGTTAAATTTAGGATGTGTACTTCTAGTTCTGATAGCAAAAAGACAAGGAGTCTGTTTTGGTAGATACAATTCCATGTTAGTTTCCACTTAGTGCAAAAATGAAGCTCAGAGAATGAAGTACTAGCTGTATGATCTCATGGACGTGTGGAGCTGTTTAGTGTTAAATGTGTATTTAAGTTTCCATAACGGTGTATGCCTTGGTTTGGGAAAACACTCATGAGAAGTGGTCAGAAACTACTATTACCTCGTTAATGTCTTATCTGTTTGGATTTATGCATTGGTAATTACTAAAGGTTTAGGAAATAAACGGAACACGGTTACATTAATGTGCGTTTGGGCTTGAAGCTATTAAAGAACACGCTCGTGAACTTCAAAGAGCCACCTGAAATGATTGAAGTGGTGTGTGAGGCAGTGAGCTCCACAGGGACATCTAGTGGGGCCTGCCTCTGGGGGACTCCGCCTCCCAGTTTGGGGCGGGGTTTGTTCCTGCCAGCACTGATGTAAAGTAAACTGAAGTTACTATTGTGAACCTTTGAGCGCTCGAAAAACTTTTTATCCTCGATAGATTATAAATTCTTCACAAAATTTGCCTTGATTAGGTTTCATACTGTTAAATTGAGTGTTATTGTAGGCACAACAACATATCTCGATGTGGCTTGAGGTATGAGGAAGTATTATTGGGTGTTATGTGGCTATTTAAAGTAGTTCCTGATAAGAAAGTTCTATCCCTCAAAGACGTCATTATGAGTTAAGCTGTGTGTTGTAGTTATATTGAAGGCTGTGCATTTTGTTGTTAAGCTTTGCCGAAAGCAGTAACTTACAGGTGCCTCTCAAAAATCTTGCAACTCTCCCAGAAAAATCTGTCAGAAGGGAGCAACGGGATTAAAGCAGATGGAGGCTTGGTTGGCAGGACATTTAGCTGTTTTGTGTGTTGCTCAGAATAAAAGTTCCATCTTTCCAGTGAAAACCAGAAGGTAATATATTGAGTTTGGAAGTACTAAGCATGTGGAAGGAAACCCTCATTGCTCTTTCCTATAATGCTACCATTTTAACTAGTATCCTGCCTGAGGCTCTGAGCTTCCAGTATTTGTTAAGCACAAGCCCTGCAGTTTGATCTGGAGTTTTTCCTGGTTGTAGTGTTGAAACTGTTGAAAAACCTGAGTGTGAAACCTCTGAGCCAGCTTCCTATGTGTTGCTTGAGCAAAGGTTCTAATCTAAAAACTGTAACAAACATATTGTGTCATAGGCTTTCTACTTTGAAAATGTGTTCATTAATATACAGAACTGGTCTTAATAATGGCACTGTGTTGTCTTGATTAAAACAACAAAAAAAGCAATTGGCAAATGCAGACCAAACACCACAGCTACCAAATTGACTGATGTGGAAGAGCAATTTTAGGAGAAGTGTTTTGCACTGTCCTCCTGCTGAAGAGGCCAGGGTTCTTTGTGGTGATGCTTTTGCCATGTGAAATAGAGGAAGAACCTGAAAGCTTGTGTGTTCCCCAGTGCTAGGTGTATGTTGTTGCTTCAAATGGCAAGGGAAAATTTACGTGGGAAATGTAGCTCTGCAGGCCAATTGGGGAATGACTGCAGAAACTGAGACATCAAGGTTATTCTCCCAGCATCCCAGAGAATCTAAGGTTCATCGATGAAAACAGTGGGGAAATGCTGCTTTCTGAGCAGCTAGCGGTCTTAGGAGCCACTCCACCACCAAAGGGAGTCATTATACCCTCCTTAAAATAACCCGAAGGGCAAGACACTAGGAAGGGTTTGGATAGGAGAAGAATGGTCTTTTGCTGTTCATCAAGTTTTATAGCAGGAGTTTTCCTTTGAATTAGCTAGAGTAGGCTACTAATTAGGCTCTCTGATTTTGCCAGTGCTGCAATCTCCATCTGCTTGTTGTTTTCTTCAAACATTCTGTACTTGCTATGTCTAGTAAGCTTTCCCCCAGCTCCTTTAAAGGCACACAAAACAAGTCCTGTTTTAATCTCATTAAGTTCCTCTCTATGTGTGCAATCTAGCAATCCTCTAGCTGTTGTGCAATCCCTGCATATCTGATTGTGTGGCATAATATGCAGTCTTGCCTGAGCAAACCTAGATAATTTATGATTAGATGCGGCCTAGATTAGGAATTTATGATTTTAGTGTTTAAAAGTACTGTATAAAAGATCTTTTATGTAATGCAATGTGTTGGATTTTTTTTGGTGAATGTTGCAACAAGAGGCTTGCCTGCTGCAAAGCTTCTGAATTAGAACCAAGCAGGGAGGAAGGGATGGTTATAAATGACACAGCTCCTTCCTTTAGAGTGCCTAAATAATGTGCCCTAGAATACAGAGATGGCAGTGCATTACAAGGAAAATACTTAATTTGGTTTACTAACAAGCTGCTCTGCTTTCCCAGTCTCAAAAAAACCATGTGTTCTTATGGTCTTCAAGGTCTATTTTATATATTTGTTTTGTACTTTAAAAATGGAGCATCTGAAAGTGTATTTTCTAAGCTGTTTAGTGACTTATTTAAAAATATTAATGGTTTCAGTGGGTGCCACTTTAAACCATTCTTTCTGCTGACCTTCAGGTTAGTAAACTACTTACAAGATACAGTTTTGTTTTCTTGTAAATATTTTTTGTTCTACTGTTCCATGCATGTATATGAGTAGAAATCAACTTTAAAAATATTAAAAATCCACTTAATTTATATAAGAAGATAGTGGCAATCAGAACCACTCAGCGATAGTGCCTCTGTTTGGAAAGACGTGTAACTAAACTTTCCAGGTGTTTTCTAGAGTTCCAGTCACATTATCTAACCTATCTGTCTGGTTAGACAGTATCACAGTAATGATAAGGTTGGAAAAGACCTTAAAGATCATCCAGTCCAACCTAAATCCAAATAAACCCAGTAATCCTAACTTCTAACATCTAGATCATGCCACTCAGCACCTCATCCAGCCTAACCTTGAACACCTCCAGGGA